>LFZO01000707.1:0-21810 GCA_001578225.1 Pseudocercospora musae
CTAACCCTAACCCTAACCCTAACCCTAAGTCTAGAAATAAAAGTATAGTAGTAATCCTTATAAGGATAGACTATATTCGCTAAAATATATATCTTATAAGAAGAAGAGCTCTAGATAAGAGATATAGATATATATATATATATAGATCTATAGATAGATATAGAGCTTAGATATCTAAATATATATTATTATTACAAATTCTTATATTACTATACTATTCTACCTACTAGATAAGTAGCTATCTCTATAGCTAAAGGTAAAAGCCCTAAGCCTATAGCCTCCGATACGGAATCCTTTACCTCCTTCCTAATATAGAGGATTCTACCCCTACCCTTTATATCTATTTAGGCTATTAGATATAGAGAGTAGAGATATCGAAACCTTAGTAAATAGTAATAGTAAAAGTAAATAGTAAAATAGTACTACTTAATTAGCGATAGTAATAGTAATAGTAATCTAATTACTATTTTAAAATCGTATAGTAATAGTAATAGTATTTACTAGTAGTAACTACTATTTTACTATTCCTTCTAATATTTATATACTATTCTACTAGGAGACGCTATTAGTAGTTAAATAGTAATTCCTATTTTACGATTACTATAACTATTACTAATTACTATATTCTAGAAGGCGTAGTAAATAGTAATAGTAATAGTATTTATAATACTAAATAGTAATTTACTAATTACTAATAGTAATTTACTATTAACTATTAACTACGACTTAGATATCTCTAATAGAGAGGATCTCTATAGCTTCTTCCTCTTACTAGGCTTAGGGTTATAAGGATAAGGGTATTTATAGTATTAGGGTCCTTTAGGGAGCGTAGGAGTTAGGTCTCGGCCTATTCGGAAAGGGAGAGGAGGGATACGAAATCCTAGGCCTAGGGAGCGTCTATTAGGATATCCTCTATAAGGGTTTAAAGGTTCTTCTATATCTATCTATTCGTTTTTAGCTAGTAAGGCTAGTCTTTTAGGCCTTGAGGGCCTAGTTTAGCTACTAATTGTCCTAGAGTCTAGCTTTAGGATAGAGGCTAGATCCCTCCCTCCCTCCCTTAGCCTTTCCTAAGGGCTACTATCGCTAGATTATTCCTAGAGAGGTATACTTATATCTCCTATACTAGTAGGCGCTCGCGCCTTAGCCTAGGAGTTAGATATATTTTTTTATTTATAGATTACTAAAAGAAGTATATAATGCCTCTATATAGGATATCTCTTAGATACTAGTCTATAGATAGTAGGATAGATTTAAGCGATAACGAAATAGTACTATATCGATATCGAGGAGTAGCTAAATTATAATATTTAATATAGTATAGTATATATTACTATAAAGTATAATAAATAGTTCGGAGTAGATAGGATAGAAAATATAGATAGTAGTATTCTCTAATCGCTAGTCTTTAGGATATATAGACTAATATATTAAGTATTACTAATACGAGTAGGGGATTCGAATCGACCTCGGGTTTATATAGTATATTAAGCTCTATAAGAGACTATAGACGTTCTTTAAACTTACTCTAGGACAAATATAGTTATAAGGCTAATACTACCGAATAGAGAGGAAATAGAGATATCTAGAGAGTATAGATTTATAAGATATAGTTCTAAATCGGCTATAGATAAGGGCGCGTAATTAAAAGTATATATATACTATATTATAATAAATTCTAGTATTACTATACTATTCTACCTACTAGATAAGTAGCTATCTCTATAGCTAAAGGTAAAAGCCCTAAGCCTATAGCCTCTAGTACAAAATCCTAAATCCTTCCTACTATATAGGATTCTATCTATATATTTTGTATCTCGTTAGGTAGGAGGATATAGGAAGGATCTCGATAGCCCCTTCCTCTTACTAGGCTCTAATTCCTTCTTCCTACCTCCTCCCTTCTCGAGTTCCTTCTTTATAAGAGTAAACTATATAAGAAGGCCCTTCTCGATAATCTATCTAGTTACTTTATTTAAGCCTTTCTTAGCCTAGGTAATCTCGTACTATAAAGGGGATTAATAGTATTAGTATCCTAGAGTTAGTATAGTAGTAGGGTCTAGGCCCTTTCGGCGAGGGAAAGGAGGGATAAGAAGTCTAGGATATCTAGTACCTTTTCGATATTGTCTATAAGGGTTCGAAGGTTCTTCTATATATTCCCGTTCGTTTTTAGTAAGCGAGGCTAGTCGTTTAGGCCTTAAGGGCCTAGTCGAGGTACTAGCTAGATAAGGAGGACTAAGCGATTACTACGAGTCCTATAGCTCTATAGCGATAGAGGATAGGTAGAGGTCCCTTAATAACTTAGTAGTCGGTATAGCTTAGCGTTACCGGATAATAAGTTAGTATATCCGATCCCCGGTCGCAATATCGTATCTTACCTACTATACCGATAGATACTCTCGTCTAATATATCGCTATAGGACTTTACTTTAATACGTCTTATAGGAGCTTAGTACTACTAAAGCTCTAGGAAGAAGATCTCTATAATTATAATAAATCGTTTAAGGGATCTATAGAGGGAAAGGATAGCCCGATACGATTATCCTAGAGCCCTTCCTATCCTTATAATCGATCCTATAATACGACTACCGAAAAGTCTATACTCGAGTTATTTAGGCTATAGGTAATACTTTTCTAGCCGAAACTTATATAAGGATAGGAGTTACTATAATAAACGTATTAGGAAGCGATAGCGAGGTAAATAGATCTAAAGGATAGAAATAATATCTTTCTAACGTTTCTAATCGTATCCTCCTTTAACCGAGATAATACGAAGAGATTAGTAACCTCGCTATTACTAGTCTAGCCCTAACCCTAACCCTAGACCTATATAGGTATCGCCTCTACTACGCCCGATAGGTAGTAGTAACCGAGGCTTATAGTCTAGTAGTAGTTATAATATTACTACCGATACGAGTAGATTATATTACTAATATATAGATATCTCTATTCCTTAGATACGATAATATTATAATAGCTTATTATTTAGCGTTATTACTATATAATAACTTAGCGCGCCTAGGGAGGAGCGATAAGTAGATAGTATAATATAGGACGGAATATTTCGGACTCTAACGATATCTAGGCGCGCCCTAGTATAATAGGAATACTATATCGGCTAATTGCGACGCTACTAGTATACCGATAGTTTATAACGGCCGGTATAGGCGTCCGCCGAATATCTACTATATACGATAGTATACGATAGCGAGAGGAATATATTAAAAGTATTATAGAACGTTCGTAAAATATATATATAATCCTACCTTAATTTTATAAATCCGAATATCGATATACTAAAGATACGAGGTAATCGGTCGCTATACGATCGCTAGGATAACCCGAAGTAAGCGGATCCTAATCCTAGATTCTATCTCTATATAGCCCTTCTATTCCTTATCGATATCCCTCCTATATCGTCTAATCCCGAATATATTATATTAATATCCCTCCTATATATCGCTATTCTACCTCCTTCGCCGTAAGTCCCGAATAATCTATACTATCTACTCCTACTCCTTAGGATAGACTATATCGAGGAGGAACCGATTATATTCTAGAATAGGATTTAATATACGGATCCGCTTTCTTAGCCGTTCTCTCTCTAGCGACCTAAGAGCTAGCGGCTATAGCTACTAGATAACGAGGAAGCGAAGTACGCGTAACGAGGCCTCCGACGTCCTAGTCTCCTAGACGAAGGAATACTCTAGCTACGCGACGTACTAGGTAAGGAACGCGGCGCGCGGACCTAACTATAGGGAATATATTAGGCTATAGTCGTACCCGTTCTATAGGCGGACGATAAGCTAAGCGATAAGGTTCGTACTATTTAGATATATTAGTTCTCTAAGGTAAGACTCCTTTAGGAGACTATACTTAAAGTAGAGGCTAGTAGTCTAGGACTATAGTTATAGTAGAAGGAATACGGAAGGGAGATCGTAGTAGATAGTATACTTTCTAGGGCCCTCGGTAGGGATAATAGGGGCGTAGGGCGGCTCTTTAACGAGATAGGCGAGGTAGGAATAGTACTACTAGAGGACCTCGAGGCTACTAAGGACTATTTCCTAGTTATCGTTAGCGTCGTCGTTAGCGTCGTTAGCGTCGTTAGTATTATCGGTATCGTTAGTATCGTCGATAGGGATCGCCTATCGCTTCTATCTACTTAGTATAGATAGAGAAGGGCTAGGAGGAACTAGAGGACTAAGAGGAATAGGGAGGCTACTAGGACGCTACTTAGCGAGGAAGTAGATTACGATCTAGTACGCGTTTATAGGCGCCTTCCCGAAGTAGTAGTCGTTACCTAGATAGAGGTAGAGTAGGGCTATAGGCAACGAGATCTCGCTATCTAATAGTAGGTATCTATAGTAGGTATCGTTACTCTAGAGCTAGCTAACGAGGTTCTATATAAGGAAACTAAGTACTAGCTAGTAGTATATTCCGGATCGTATACTAGTCGGATATACGTTCTAGCTTAGCCTATACCGGTAGTATATATAGTAGGTCGAGGAAGGATAGTCGAGCTATAGCTAGGTAGCGGCTCTACTAGGATAGACTAGATATAGGTATAGCTATATTAGGGTACTAGGCGCGGTAGCGACTAGGTATAGCTAGTAGATAGACGAGGTCCCGATAGTATTAAGGATAGCTATAAGGGCCTTATAGTCGGGATACGAGGATATAGGCGCGGGCGCGGGCGCGTAGTAGGCGGCTATTAGCCATTATATAGAGGCTATAGAAGGGGACGAGGTAGGCGTCGGCGTAGGAAGCCCTAAGGGCTAGATAGTCCGAGGCTTAGAATAGCGGATAGTAAGGAAGTCTATAAAGGCCTATATACTATAGATAACTATATAGCCCTAGCGCGGATAGGCCTAGTAGAGGCTTATAAGCTAGGAGATAAACGTATAGGGCTCGAGGATATAGATACTAGCGTCGAGGAGATAGCTACCTAGTCTATCTAGTATCTAGATAGACTATAGGCGCGTAACGAGTCTAACGAAGATAGACCGATTCTAGGAATAGTCTTCGTCGGATCCTAGTACTATCCCGATCTAGGTAGGATTCGACTATAGCTTAGTAGTAGGATAGAGGGGCTAGGGAAGGCTATAGGCGAAGTAGATATCGCCCTAGCGAAAGGAATCGACGAGGATATAGAAGAATACCTCGAGAGCTACCTACCGCTACTATCTACTATAGTAGGAATATAGGTCCCCTCCGTAATAGAACTAGGAACCTATATATAGGGCATTCCGGACGAAGTAGTTAAGGTAGGATAGCTCGAGGCTTAAGGACTCTATAGTTACCTAAATCCGGAAATACTCCGTACTAGCTATAGTATATCCGTCTATAGGACCGGGACCGGTAGAGGCGATAGAGCTCGTTAGTAGGGTTGTCCGTTTTGCGGCTAGACCTAAGTCCTTACTAGTAGGTAATATACTTAATAGCGCTCCGGATACCTAATCGTAGATATTATATAGTACCTCTCTAGAGCGATAGGCTAGTAGGTACCTAGTATCGAGGTACTCTATAAGAACGAGCCGCTAGTAGCGCGCGCCCTTAATAAAGGCTACGAGCTACGTAGTTCTAATAAAGGTATCGAGGTAGTTAACTATCTATATTATAGGAAGCCTCGTCTAGGCGATCTTAGTAGTTATCTACTATTCCTCCTATTCTATATAACCCGACTCCTAAACGAAGTCGATTAGGATATATAGCTACTACTAGTAGTAGATCGTAAGGACGTTACCGACGTCGAGGCTAGCCTTAGTTACCGATATCGAGACTAATAGGCTATCCTAGTCGAGCTACTATACGAAGCCGTTATTACTACTATCGCTACTATCCTTTCCTCGCTAGTATAATAGATAGCCGAGCCGCTTCCCGAGCGCGTAGGCCTCCTAGACTAACTATATAAAGACGATATCCTAGCTAGCCTAGTTATAGAGGTCCCGATCGGCTAGCTAGAGAATCCCCTTAATATAGTCCTACTCCGGATTCCTCCTCTCGAGTCGACGGATAGAGTAGGTAATTCTAGTATAGTAGCTACTTATATAGATAACCTAGAACTCTACGTCGTTAGTATCGTACCTATATATATAGTAGAAGAACTACTCTAGGAATAGGAGCGCTATAGTAGTAAGGAGGAAGATAGGATAGCTAAGCGTCCCGATCCTATTAAGGCTATAGAGCGCTAGGTACTAGTAGATATAGACGACGCCGACGTAGGCCTCGTTATAGAAGATCTACTAGAGGACTCCTAACTAGACCTAAGGCTCTATCTACGTAACGAAACCTACGTTTCCGCTAACCTAGTTAGCGCTTACGAAGACGAGGAAATCCTAGGAAGTAGACTAGGGCCTAGTCTACCTTACTACTAGTAGACCTACTACCTATATCCTCGTAACGAGTTAGTCGAGGAGGATAGCGTAGGGAACGATAATAGCGGTAAAGCGACCGCTCTTAGGGACCTCTAGAAGGATAGGAATCTAGAAGAGGAGGATCTTATTCCTACTAGTTAAAAGGACGATTAGGGACGCTATATAGTAGCTAGATTCTATAGCGAGGATAGCGTCGAGTACCTACTCTTACTCGGAGCTCTAATAGGTAATAGGATAGTCTAGGGAGACCCTAAGGACGTAGCGGATAGTACTATCCTAGTCGAGGGATAGGGGAAGGGACTAAGGTATAAGGCGGTAGTCGTTAGCGAGAAAGGAATAGATAGCGTTAGTAGTAGAAGGGAGGGAGTTAGTATTAGTAGTAGGGAAGGAATAGGCGGCGTTAGCGGTAGAAAGAAGAACGTTAGCGGTAATAGAGTCGTTACTAGGATAGTCGTTACTATCGAAGTTATCGGAGCGCTTAGCGTAGGTATTAGTAGTAGTAGGGTCGTTACTAGAATAGTCGCTACTATCGAAGTCGTTAGGGCGCTTAGTATAGGCGTCGGTAGTAATAGGATCGTTACTAGGATAGTCGCTACTATCGAAGTCGTTAGGATACTTGGCGTAGGTATCGGTAGTAATAGAGTTATCGCTAGGATAGTCGCTACTATCGAAGTCGTTAGGACGCTTAGTATAGGCGTCGGTAGTAGTAGGGTTATTACTAGGATAGTTACTACTATCGAAGTCATTATCTAAGTTATCTATATAGCTCGAGCTATTCGAGCTATCCTAGTCCTTTCCTAATCTAGCTAACTTAGTAGTCGGTATAGCTTAGCGATATCGACTAATAACTAATCCGTCCTAATCCCGGTCCTTCCCTAGTCTAGCTAACTTAGTAGTTAGTATAGCTTAGCGATACCGACTACTAACTAATCTATCTAACTCCGAACTCTCCCTCGATCTAGCTAACTCTATAGTCGGTATAATAATAGAGTCTATTCCTATAATCTCGCTAAGCGATAGATAGACGATACCCTACTACGCCTTATTATAGTACTTCGCTAGGTCGAAGACCTTAGTACTAAGGCTACCTATAAGCTAGACTAGGATTGCGTACTATATCTATCCGATATAAGGGCTCTATTTAGTAAGAAACTCCTCTACTATCTAGAGGACGTTACTACTTAGTCCCTCTAGGCTACTCTCGTTCTCGTTCTTCCTCTTATCCTCCTTCTCGAGTATTCCCTAGTAGAGTAGGTCTATCGCCTACTCGCTAATCTACCTCCGTAAGATAGTAGCTATAATATTCTAGTATATAAAGAGTTAGAACTATATACTAAGGAAGTAGCCGGAGTACTCGGCTAGCGAGGCGTATAGGGCCTTAGATAATAGGATAGCGAGCTTAGGCCTAGTATATCCCTAATTAACCTAGAGGAAGTCGGCGCTTAGCCTCTAAGGAAGGGGCGACTATATAGTAGTTATAAGTACCTCGAGGAAGAGGGCGACTATACTAATATAGAGGGCGAGCGCCTTACCTAGCGCTAGGTAGTAGTACTTTAGTATAAACTACTAGCTCTAGTTAGGATTCTTATTAAATACCGAGTAGACTACGAGGTCGCTATTAATAACGAACGTTATATAGGCCTCGCCTAGGCTAGTCCCGTTCCGCTATCGGACGTAGACGTACTCGGTCCTATAGACCGGCTACGAGCTACTTACGTATAGGGCAATAGTATAGAGCTAGAGGAAGCCGGATACGGTTACGAAGTAGTCTAGGATCTAGGCCTTCTACTTCTTTATTAATAGGGGAAGGAACTCTATAACTACGAGCCCCTACCCTATAGCCTATATAAGGTAGGCGTCGAGGATCGGGCTCGTAGGGCCGAAGTAGTCGGCGTTATCCGGGTCCGTTACGAACGAGTAGCTAGGCGCCTCGGATCTAAGGTTATTAACGATATAGCTAAGGGAGAGGACGAACTCGCTATAATAGCTAGATAGGAGGAAGACGTTATACTAGAATACCTCCTATATCTTCTAGAGGAGCTTTCTAACGAAGTACGAGTAGAAGGTATCTATTAGGATCTAGTACTAGTCGAAGTAGAGGTAGAGCCTATTAGAACTATTATTAGTCTAGAATGCCCGTCCCCGGTTCGTATACTCCTATATATACGTCTTACTAAGCGCGAGAAGGGGGATTAGCTCGCCTATAACTATAAATATACTAGTAACGAGATAGGTATCCTAGTCGGCCGAGAAGCGCGCTAGGGCCTCTATAGTAGGCTCGGTCGTACCTATAGGAAAGTAGGCCTCTACGAAGAAGATATAGATACTATAGACGAGGTAGGTAAGGAAGGGCGAGACCTTATATAGGGCGCGTATATAGGTCCTAGATAAGTCGATTACGAGGATAGCGAAGAAGGCGAAGATAGAATATAGCTAGGTAAGGGGCTTCCCTAGAAGGATCTAGACGAAGAGTATAGAGAAGAGATCTAGGAGGGCCTACTCCTAGGTAGGGGCCGTAGCGGTAGGGTCGAGGGCTAGCGTTACTACAATCCGCTCGAGGATATCGTCCTCTAGCGTTATAAGCTAGAGGCCTATAGTAGATAGGCGTCCTACGCGCTAGTCCTCCTAGTCCTAAAGAAGGAAGTAGATAAGGTAGACGAAGATCGTAGTATACCGGTCAACGCTCTTCCTTAGGATCCTTAGTAGCTAGCGCGTATCGCTAGTCGACTATAGCTAGAGGCTCTAAAGGAGGCTACTTACGACGTTGTTTAGGAGTAGGACGTAGTCGTAGCTCTACTAGAAGACCGACGCTATCTAGAGATAGACTAGGGAGATCTCTACCGACTCCTCCTTCCCTAGAAGGATAGCGAGCGCCTAGAGGATACCGATAGCCTTCCCGGTATAGTAGAGCGGCTAGCCGGTCTAGAAGTCCTACTAGATAGCGCTTAGCGAGGAAGGCGACGAGAGGGGCGGAAGGGAGAGCTTATAGCGATTCGGTCTAGGAAGATACTAGAACGATCCCTAGCGAGATATTCTATAAGCTACGTATATACGAGGCTACGATAGGTCGACGTTATAGCCGCTATAAGCGTACTCGGATCGACCGAGATAGGGGAGGGAATAGTAGGGAAGGGTATATAGGATAGGGAAGGATAGGAAGTAGGGAGCTCGATCTAGATATACGTCGCTAGCCTAGTAATAATCCGCTATAGGGTAACCTTCCTCTTAAGAATACTCGGCTCGTATATCTAGTTAGCGTACCGATCTTTTAGATAGCGCTTCGCCTCTATTACGAACTTCGCTTAGTCCCGGTCCTTAAATAGACGCTCGTACCTAGTAATAGGATACTACTATCCCTAGACGGGAGGGGGGAGGTAGGCGTATAGGAACGGGAGGGGCTAGTCGAGGGCCTACTAGTATCCCTATAGCTCGCGCGCTATACTAGCCTTAGGATAATAGGCAAGGAAGGCGTCTATAGTTACTAAGGTAGTAACGATATCGTAGGTATACTTCTTCTAGAGATAGACGGATACGTTAGCGGTAGCGAAGTAGTAGAGGTAGTAGATAACGAGGCGGGCCTTAGCGAACTACGAGAGCGATCTAAGAGGATAGATCGTTTCTATAGGTAGGGCTATAGTAGAGCGATAGGAGATAGCGGACGGCTTAGGATAGATAGCGATCGATCGAGTCTAATACTTAATTTCTCGGTTATACTCTAAATCTTAGTTAGAGCTATACGTATAGATAGGATAGCTAAGAGATAGGACGAGTTTCTCCTAGTAGATAACGAGAAGGTAGATAGATAGAGGTCGACTAGGGATACGACTATATTACTCTAGTCCTACCCTAGCTATATATCCGTTATCCTTTTAGCGTACTAGCTCTAGATAAGGGAAGGAGAGTCTCGAGAAGTCGAGGATTTAGCGACGATAGGGACGATAGCCTAATAGACTCTAACTACTCGTAAGAGATCTCTATAGTTAAGGCGATACCTATATTAGTCGAGGGTTATTACGATAGATAGTAAACGATAGCGAATAAATATAGACACGTTCCGAGTATATCTTACCGATAGGAGACTACTATAATATAGGAGAATATAGATAGAGGAAAAGGATAGGAGCTTAATATTCGATATATAAAGAAGTTATTATCGATCGGTATAGTTAGAATAGGAGACTTAAGGAAGTTATTATCGCTCTATATTCCGGGTTAATATCGGAGACTTTACGTTATCGTCGATTATATAGATAAGGAAGGGATAGAGGGTTTAAAGTTATCTCTACTTTCTACTAATTCCTATCTATTCGATATTAGAGACTTTACGCTATCGTCGATTATATAGAGGAGATTCCTTTTAGGATAGAGGATAGAAAGTTATCTTCGCTCCCTATATATCCTACCTAGTCGATATCGGAGACTTTACGTTATCGTCGATTATATAGATAACGAAGGGATAGAGGGTTTAATAGCTAATCTTCTAGAGGATAGGGATCCTTTAACTACTAAGTAGAGAACGTAAGGGAAGGATAGTTCCGAGTATATTTTACTAATAGGTAGTAGAGAGACGACAATTATATAGGAGGATATAGACGTAATAAAAGGACGAGACTTCCTATATTCGATATACGAGACGTAAGCGATAGAAAGAAGTTATCGTCGATAGAAGTCGTTATCGATTAACGTCGATCCTAAGCTATTCGATAGACGAGACTTAGCTAGGCTAGTTATTCCCGTTTACTCTACCTATTCGTTATCGGAGACTTTGCGCTATCGTCGATTATATAGATAAGATCCCTACTAGGACGAAGGATAGAAAGTTATCTTCGCTCCCTATATATCCTATCTATTTAACGTTAGAGACTCTACGTTATCGTCGATCGTATAGATAGGGAAGGGATAGAGGGTTTAATAGCTAATCTTCTAAAGGATAGGAGTACTTCGACCGCTAAGGAGAGAATAGAAGGGAAGGACTAGAGCGAGTACGTTTTACCGATAGGTAGCGTAGAGACGAGAATTATATAGGAGTATATAGATATAATAAAAGAACGATAGATAAAAGGACGAGATTTCCTATATTCGATATACGAGACTTAAGTAATAGGAAGGAGTTATCGTTAAACGATACTTATCCTATCTATTTGATAGAAGTTATCGTTAATCGATATATATTCTACCTATTTAATAGAAGTTATCGTCGATCGACGCCTATCCCGACCCGTTCGATAGACGAGACTTAGTAAGGCTAGTTATCCCTATCTATCCTACTAGTTCGATATTAGAGACTTTACGTTATCGTCGATTATATAGATAGGAAAGGGGCGAAGGATTAAATAGCTAATCTTCTAAAGGGTAGAGGTTCTTTAACTACTAAGTAGAGGATATAAGGAACTAAATACTTACTCGTTCCGAGTACGGTTTACTAACGGGTAGTAGCGAGACGATAACTATATTAGAGAATACGGATAAGAAGAAAGGACGAGACTATATAAAAGGACGAGATTTCCTATAACCGAAATATTCGATATACGAGACTCGATCGATAGGAAGATCGACGTCTACCCCGATCTATTCGATAGATAAAACGTAAGTTATCTTCGCTTCCTATTCCCCCTACCTATTTAATAGACGAAACTTTACTAGGGAAGTTATCCTCGCTCCCTATTTACCCTACCTATTCGATAGATAAGACTCTACTAGGAAAGTTATCTTCGCTCCCTATTTACCCTATCTATTCGATATATAAGACTCTATCTAGGAAGTTATCCTCGCTTCCTATCTATCCTACCGGTTCGATATTAGAGACTATACGTTATCGTCGATCGTATAGATAAGAGGGATAGAGGATTAAACGTAGCTAATCCTCTAAAGGATAGGATCTATTTTTTTTTTTTCGTTAAGCGCTAGGATAAGGAGGGATAAGGTTTAATTACCGATCGAATCGAGAGCCGGGATTCTACTTTCGGATAGGAGGTCTCTACGTCTAGTAACTAGTTCGCGCTATATAGGTAAGAAGCGGTACTATAAGCGGTAGGAGAGTATAGGATCTAGGGCATAGCGTAAGTAGTACTATAGACTTCGAGGAGCGCCCTAAGGAACTATACGCCTCGTATAGCGATCCCTAAGCGATCTTCCCTTACGACGAGGTAATATCGCTAGGCGTATACGTTCTACGATACTAGATATCGATATTATAGATTACGGGACCTAGCCGAATAGTACGTAGAGGTACTATTAGGATAGTACTAAGATCTAACGTAACTATCGTAATAGCGATATCGAGGAGTAGACGTCTAGTTCCTTAGGAAGGAAGTAGGTCCGCTAGCGTAGCTATCCTAGGTCTACTAGACTAAGTAGTAACTAAGGGAAGTCGGTAAACGGAGGCGGTCTAGCCCTAGCGATACGGCTCGTCGCCTATATAGTATAGGTAGCGTAGCGATCGCTCTAAATAATTAGGCGCGCAATAGAGGCGATCTAGGAAGGCTAACCGGAACCTAAGATAGTCTAGGGAGTACGCCGGACGGGAGGATAATCTAGGCCGAATTCGCCTTATTAGGGCCGTAACGGATACCGATTATAATAGAAGTAGGCGAGCTCTTCGTAGCTAACTTATAGGACGACTAGAATACGATAGGAAAAGGGAATATTAGTCTACTATCGAGTATCGAGGGATACGTTCTAGAGGAAAGCTCTAGCCCTCTCTATAAGGATTCTAGGCCCGACCGCTCCGACGAGGCGCCTAGGCTATAGGATCGCTCGAGTCTTAATATAGCGGAAGGGGGAAGCTCGCTACTAGTCTCGCCGTTAACGGAAGTAGATAGCGACGACGCGAGCTAGGAGAGATAGTATAATACGCTATTAGACCGTAAGCGGATCGTAGTCCTCTATAGCCTTCTAGTCCTAAGGATAGATAGATAGAAAGATAGTACGGTCGAGTAACTACCTATAGCTAGGACTCTAATAGAGGCGATACGTAGCTTACTTGATTTCTCTATAAATACTAGTACGATAATAGCGATCGAACGTAAGATTCCTATATATCTTCGTCCGATTAGTAGGAGGTAGGCTCGATATACGTTAGCTTAGATCTCGAGTAGGCTATAGGGACTTCCCTATTATAGTCTATATACTACTAACTTATTATACGGTATATACCGAGTAATAACTAACTACTAGGGAGACGGGAGGCGGGAGGGGGGACGACGTAGAAGGAGGAATATAAAGTAGTCTATAGATACGATCTATCTCTAATATAGCCTTACTATAGATACCGATAGTCGAGTTAATACGATAGGATCGCTAACGCGATAGCGAGGGCTTCCTATATCGCCTCGGCGAGCTCGTTAGCGTCCTAGATATACGTTAGATAGGCCTTCCTAGGAGCGTCGTTTATAGCCTACTAGGTCTATAACGCAAGCGACTAGACGAGCTTTAGTAATACTAGGTAGAAATACGCCCTAAACTAGTAGGAGCCGCTAGTAGGCTATCTCTCCTTCGTCTCGCTAAGGAGCTTATAGAACTCGTCGGACTCTACTATTTCCTCCTCGATAATAATCGTATATATTCCCTCCTAGACGATAGATCCTCTCTACGCGACCGGCTATATCCGCTTCTATAGTAGCGACTTATCGTCGTCCTCCTAGGTAGTAGGTAGAAGCTTACGCTTCTAGGAAGGGAATAGCTCCTCCTCCTCCTTCGCCTCTACCTCCTCCTCTACCTCCTCCTCCGCCTTCGCCTTCGCCTCCTCCTCCGCCTCCGCCTCTACCTCCTTCTTCTCCTTCTCCTCCGCCTCCGCCTCCTCCTCCTTCGCCTCCTCCTCCTCTACCTCCTCTATATCCTCCCCCTCCTTCCCCTCCGAATCCGATACTATAATAGGCTTTAATAGCTAGGATACGTCCTCTACCTTAACCTACCTCCGAGGCCCCCCCTTCCGGCGCGGTCCTAGTAGCGGTCGATAGGTAGTAGCTAAGGCCTACGCGCTCTCTAGCTCCCTTACCTTCGCTTTTACCTTCGCCTTCCTTACCTCCGCCTTCCTCGCCTTCGCCTCTACCTCCCTTACCTTTACCGCCTATTATCGCCGCTCTCGCTCCTCCGCCTCCCTCGCCTTGTCCTACTTTACCTACTCCCTCTCTTCCTTCTCTAACTATCTCTAGCGCTAGGGAGTAATACTAAGTATAGCGGGATTATACGTCGCCTACTCGAGGAGGTCCTATAGGATAAAGCTAGCTCCCTAGTTATCGAGGATCGCGATAACGTCGAGGAGGATTAGGTATAGGATAGCTAGGATCCCCTTTAGGGAGAGCTACCTCTACTTAATAGGATTACTATAGTAGTTAATCTAAAGACGGATATAGACGTAGAACTACTCGAGTATATAGCTACGCTATACGAGTTACTTTAGGTACTTAAGGAGGTCCTAGGGCTAGTATACGGGATCGTAGGTCGGGCTAGCCCCCCCGCTAGCTCCCTTCTAACCGACTACCTTATAGCGCTTCGCTAGGAGGAGCTCTAGGTCCTTCTCGTAGAGGACCTTTTACTAATCCTTTTCCTAGCTATTAGCGATAGTATAGAGGTAGTTAGCGATTAAGATCTAGTATCTCTTCTTATAATCGATAGTATTATAGACGTAGTTAGGGAGGATCTACTAAAACCCCTCCTTTATATAGGTAGTAGGGTCGAGGAGTCCAAGGAATAGGATAGCTTCGGGATCCTAGTAGATACTCTCGATAATCGACTAATACTCTAATAGATAGGCCTCCTAGGTACTAATCCTATAAGCCTCGTTAGCGAGATACTCCTAGAGGTTATAGAGCGTCTATCGAGTAGTAGCCTCGGTAGTAATCGCCTTAAGCGCTATAGCTAGAGACTTAAGGACACTAATAACCGACCGCTAGATATTACTCCTAATCCTCCTTACCTCGGTATACTCCTCGACTAGAGGGCGATAGATAGCTAGCCTACCGGTAAGGTCGATAGGGGCATCCGCTAAATCCCCTAGACTAGAGTTATAAGAAACGTACTACGTCTCGAGGATAGTAAGGAGACTAGGCTTAATAGTAGGGAAAGCGATATAGATAGGTATAAAGCGAACTACTACTAAGCCCGCTATAGTATCTACTATATTCGCTACGTTCGCTATATCTACTATATCCGCTATATCTACTATATCTACTATATCCGACTAAGGATCTATAGAATAGTAAGCGAAGGGCCGAGGATAAGCGAGGGGAACTATACCTCCTATACTAACTACTAGAGTACTAGCCTCGTTAGTTACGGCTATACTCGCGTCTCCTCTCGTATCTAGCTTAGCCTTTCCTCTATTATAGAGCGCTTTTTCGACCGAAGCTAAGGTTATATCGACTACTATTATATTATCCTTCTCCTAGATCGCGCTAAGGGATACTATAGCTAGGGATAGCCTAGGATCTATATCGGGGTCGACTAAGGCCGAACGCTATCGCTACCGCTTACTCTATCGCGCTATAGGCGTCGAGGATACTAACGAAGCGATAGGCTCGTAGGTAGGAAGGAGAGGGATTATCTAGCGCCCCGTTAACTAGTAGGATAGTATTCTCGAAGGTAAGGGCTACTAAGGTATATAGCGAGCGAGGAGGAGGAAGTAGTAGAATAGATTAGAGAAGGAAGGCATCTATAGTAAGACTAAAGAGGAAGGTATAGAGAGAAGGGAGGAGAGGGGCGGCCTAGATATAGAGGAGTACGTATACTAGGCTAGATTAGGAAGGGACTATATCGATCCTAGAAGCGGGACTACGAGATCTAACGCTAATTAGCCTACTCGCTTACTAATCTAGGGATAACGAGGATACTCTTAGGGCCCTTATATAGACCTTAACGCCGGTTAGCCTACTCGCTCGATCGGATCGAGAGCGATATAGGGAGGGGAGTAATAGCTCTCTTAGCGTCCGAGCTCGGCTAGGAATAGAATAGGCGAACGAGGATCCTAGCTTAGATATAAGAGAGTATAGGGATAGGAGAGGTTTAGCTTTACGAGGCCTAGAGCTCGCGTTCGGTAGATCGGTCGATTAGCTTTATAGGCGCTTTAGCTTAGCTAGGGATAGGATAGGGGGATAAGCGAGCTAAAGGGGATATAGGGAGGTCCTTTTTTTTTCTATAAGCTAAGGCGCGAGGGCGGCGACTATCGATAGGAGGGACGCTATAGTAGTATAGCGAGCTATAGCCTTATAGAGAGTTAGAATAGGGACGTAATAATAAGTTATTAGTTAGTACTACTAAGCGTTACCGGATAATAACTTAGCCGAAGCGATCCGAACCTAATATCTACTAACGAGATCTTTAGGCGATATATAAAGGTAGTAGTATCCTACTTAGTCTACGATGTCTATAGAATCTATAAGGCTAGCGAAGGAGGGGACGTAGTCCCTCCCTTTTCCCTTCGACCTAGATAGGCTATAATTTTCCTCTAGGATTTTATCGAATATTAAATACTAGGATTAGTATAGTAATATCGGTCTCCTAATCTATTAACTCGACGACTCCCCTCTAAACCGATACTAGTATTTTTCCCCTCTAACGAGCCTCTAAGTAATACTAGTCTCGCTCCGATACGAGCGATTTAGTTACCTCGCTAGCGCTAAGAATTACCCTATTCTCTTCGCTAGCGAATAGGAAGGCAAATAGAGGGACGGAGCGGAAGGGGGACGGAGCTACTCTAATACGATTAGTCCGTCTTCCCTTTCCTTCCTTTCCCTCTCGATTCGAAGAGGATATAATTTTAATCTAGGTTTTCGTAGAATATAGAATATAAAGTAGATAACGAAGATATCGGTCTCCCGATCGATCGAGGTAAGGAGCCTACTTTAAACCGACGATAGTATTTTTCCCTTCCTAGGAGCCTCTAGACGATACTAGTCTCGCTCTAGTACGAGCGGTTCGGTAAGGTTACCGGCGCTAAGATTTACCCTAATCCTAACCCTAGGGCCCTCGCGTATAGCGCTCGCCTATAGACCCTCCTAACCGAGATACGATATCTTCTAGTCGCGCGATACTAGGGTACTACCTATCTATCCGAACGTATAGCGAGGCTCGTTATAGATCTCTATAACCTCCTAGCTAGTAGACGTCTCGACTATATAGCCTAGTATAGAGGACAATATCGCATTAGTAGCGATCGGAGCCGACGAGGCTACTATATTATAAGATATATTAACTATAGGACGTACCTATAGATCCTAGGGATAACGTTATAATAACTTATCTAATAGTAATACTAAGTACTACTATATAATAACTTATCCCTTGCGCTAGGAAACCTTCGACGTTATATAGGTAGATAGGGGATACTCGTAGTCCCTATCTAAGGAATAATCTAGCCTCCGGTATATAGCCTCTCTCTCGGCGACTATACGCTACGCTACCGACCGCGTCCCTAGCCTTAGACCTTCCTAGCTACTAGATCCTCGACTATAGAGAGGGATAGGGAGGTAAGGACCTACTATCCTTTACCTCTATCGAACCCTATATCCTATTTCGCGCTTCCAAGTCGCTAGTCGACGGGATTTATAAAACTATATTTGTATTACGTTTATTTAGACTCTAAACGAAGTATAACTAAGGTATTCTCGATATATCCTATCTCCTTTTCGATACCGTTCTTCGCTATATTTCGCTTCTTCTAGACTATCTCGTATCTATTAATAATCTTAACCTTGTTTACCGGTCGTAGTATATCTAGTCTATCTTTTAACCCCCGTTCGAGGTAGTCGTAGAGATACGTTTTATAGGCTTCGTAGAAGAGCGACTAGGTATACTATTATACGTCGGTAGCGATTTACTCTAGATAAGACGGCCGGCTACGTCCTTAACTATAGAGAGGGGCGGCGAGGTAAGGGCCCGCTATCCTTTATAACCCTAAGCAACTCCCGATTAGAGATATTCTCGAGATATCCTCTCTCCTTTTCGATACTATTCTTCGCTATATTTAGTATCTTCTAGACCATCTCGTATCTATTAATTATCTTAACTTTGTTTACTAGTCGTAGCGTATCTAGTCTATCTTATAACGCTTATTCGAGGTAGTTATAGAGATACGTTTTGTAGGCTATATAGAAGATCGACCGGATATACTATTATATATCGATAGCGATTTACTCGAGGTAAGATCGCTAGCCGCCCCCTCTATATAAGATCCCGTCGCTATTGTACCCTCTACTATAGAGAGGGGCGGCGAGGTAAGGACCCGCTATTCTTTATAATTCTAAGCGACCCCCGATTAGAGATATTCTCGAGATACCCTCTCTCCTTTTCGATACTATTCTTCGCTATGTTTAGTATCTTCTAGGCTATCTTATATCTATTAATTATCTTAACTTTGTTTACCGGTCGTAGCGTATCTAGTCTATCTTATAACGCTTATTCGAGGTAGTCGTAGAGATACGTTTTATAGGCTACGTAGAAGATCGACTAGGTATACTATTATATATCGATAGCGATTTACTCGAGGTTAGATAGCTAGCCGCCCCCTCTACGTAAGATCCTATCGCTATCGTGCCCTCTACTATAGAGAGGGGCGGCGAGGTAAGGACCCGCTATCCTTTATAACCCTAAGCGACCCTTGATTAGAGATATTCTCGAGATATCCTCTTTCCTTTTCGATACTATTCTTCGCTATATTTAGTATCTTTTAGGCTATCTCGTATCTATTAATTATCTTAACTTTGTTTACTAGTCGTAGTATGTCTAGTCTATCTTATAACGCTTATTCGAGATAGTCGCGGAGGTACGTTTTATAGGCTACGTAGAAGATCGACCGAATATACTATTATATATCGGTAGCGATTTACTCGAGGTAAGATAGCCGGCCGCCCCCTCTACGTAAGATCCTATCGCTATTGTATCCTCTACCGTAGAGAGGGGCGACGAGGTAAGGACCCGCTATCCTTTATAACCCTAAGTAACTCCTAATTAGAGATATTCTCGAGATGCCCTCTCTCCTTTTCGATACTATTCTTCGCTATATTTAGTATCTTCTAGACCGTCTCGTATCTATTAATTATCTTAACTTTGTTTACCGGTTATAGCGTATCTAGGCTACTAAGAAGATCGACTAGGTAGACTATTATACGTTAGTAGCGATTCGCTCGAGGTAAGATCGCTAGTCGCGCCCTCTACGTAAGATCCCTATAGCTATCGCGCCCTTGGCTATAGGAAGGGATAGCGAGGTAAGGACCGCTATCCTTTACCTCTATCGAACCCTACGCTATATACAAGATATTCTCGAGATACTTCCCCCCTCTTCGATCCTCTTCTTCGCTATATTTAGGTCCTTCTTCTAGACTATCTCGGATCCGTAGATAATCTTAACCTTGTTTACTAGTCGCTACGTATCTAGTCTATCTTTTAACCCTCGTTCGAGGCCGTCGTTTAGGCACATTTAGTAGGCTTCGTAGAAGAGCTCTATACCTTTCTACTATACGAAGTCGATAACCTCTTCTTTCCTCTAGCTAGCTACTACCTTATCGCCGGGAAGCTCGATAAATATAAGATCTATAGTAGACTTACTCCGTAATATAGGTTCGATTATATAGGACTTACTATTATCTATTAAGTCTACAATAGGAGGCGCTATCCCTATAGTTAGATCCTATAGTCGAGACTATCGAGGGACCGATACGTTATAGCGTAGCTCCTTCCTCGCTCGAGGTCTATCCTTAGGACTATCTTAAGGCGCGACGGACGATCTAGTATCCTCGCTATCGCTATCTCTAATTATAAATCGGATATCGATTCTTCGTCTAGCTATCTAGAAAGATAACCCTATAGAGATAGTTCAAGTCTATATACTTACTTTAGTAGAGTAGCGTCTCGATACGGCGTCTAAGAAGATAGGAATAAGTTAGAGAAGAATAGGGTTAAAAGCGGAAGAGAGTTAGTAGCTAAAGCTAGTCGTATTCGCGAGTACGACTTATATATAGTACTCGAAGAGAGGATATTCCTACTATAAGTACGCGAGCTATCTTGCCCTAATACGAGCGATCTAGTTATCTCGCTAGCGCTAAGATTTCCCTCTATCCTTTCTACTAGTAGGCTCTAGATAGCGAATAGAGGAAAGGATATAGAGGTAGAGCGAAAGGAAGGCGGAGCTACTCTAATACTATTCGTTAGTCTTTCCTTTCCTTCCTTTCCTCCTCGATCTAAAGAGGATATAATTTTAATCCGGGTTTTTATAGAATATTAAATATAAAGTCGATAACGAAGATATCGGTCTCCTAATCGATTAAGCTAAGGAGCTCCCTTTAAACCGATACCGCTATTTTTTCCTTCCTAGAAGCCTCTAGGCGACGCTAGGCTCGCCCTAGTATAAGCGGATTAGTAAGCTTACCGGCGCCAAGACTTACCCTAACCCTAACCCTAGGGCCCTCGCGTATAGCCTTAATCTATAGATCCTTCTAACTAAGATACGATATCTTCCGCTATCCGTTAGCTAACTAGAGGTCGTACTATACTAGGATACTATCTATCTATCCGAACGCGCGGCGAGGCTCGTCGCGGATCTCTATAACCTTCTCGTCTATAGACGTCTCGACTATATAGCCTAGCGTAGAGGGTAATATCGCATCGATAGCGATCCTATTAGGGGACGTAGTCTAGGAGGCGCTAATAATCTAAAGATCTAAGTCGAAGAGCGAAATGAATTAGGTCGAGTAAATCGGTATAGTAGCGATCTTAATAGAACGGACTACGAAGAAGAAAAGAAGGAAGCCTTAGAGGGAGATCCTTCCTCTAAATACTCTACGTCGCGCTTACCTTTACTTACCTAAGATAGGTTAGTCTACTTATTTACTATCCGGGATCCTTTTACTAAAGGAATCCTATCTTGCCTATCGCTCTCTATACGCGTATCTATATTCTACTTATCTATACTATTCTAAATCGTCTTGTTTAGTATAGATCTATTCGTTAGTTATATAGATATACTTTGTCCGAAGTCCTAGCTAGAGGGGAGGTCTAGCTTTAGTATAGTATATCTAGCCTAAGCGCTAAGACAAACTCGTCTAGACGTTACCCTATAGTATAGAGGCTACTATTAGCTAGTTTTATATAATAACTTAGACGTCCTAGTAGGTTAGGTACAACCCGAGAAATTGGGTCTAGGTTCGGTTTCTTAGTAGGAACTGGACGATTAGTTTAGGTTCGGGTTCTAGGACCTATACTAATTTCGGGTTAGAACCCGGACTTTTTCTAGGTTCTATAAGCGTTACTTAAAAGACCGGCTATACTACCGGCTATATAAAGGAAGCTTTACTTTTATACTACTTAGTACTCGTCCTATAGTATCTACGTATCGCCTAGGTCGCTATTACTATAGAAACCTTAGGTAGGTTACGTTATCAATTTCTAAGCTATATTGCTAATTCTTACCTTACGAAAACTTCGATATTAATATCCTATAACGACTACG
>LFZO01000708.1:0-21804 GCA_001578225.1 Pseudocercospora musae
AATATAGCATCTTTGCCCCTATTCATAAGCTTGTCTAATCTTATCCCCGCTAGCTAAGATTTAGTATCTATATATATAACTGCTCTGTATCCCTAAACCCTAAAGTGCGATATAGAAGGTCTCTTTCTAGTAAAGGCTTCCTCTAGTGAAACCTTAAATCTATTAATATCTAGCCTATTTAGTAGGGCATTTCTTATAATAGTATAGGTAGCTAATGCTTCTAGCTAGAATTCAACTAGTATGTTTGAATCTTCTAGTATTGCCCTAATATATTCCTTAGATATCTAGATTAACCTTTCTATAACTCTATTTTAGATTGAGTTATATGCTTTAGTTATATAATAAGAGATTCTAGATTCCTTCTCCTACTACTTAAGTAATGCAAGTAATTCTCTTACTCTATTACTTCTTACTATCTAGAGCTAATTCCCTAATTAGAGCTTAGCTTTTCTTCTCTATCCCTACAATACATTTGCTATATCTTCTCTTGATTTTAATAGTAATACCTACTTCTTCCTTGAAAAGTTGTTAATAATCTTAAGCTACTATTTGAAACCTAGTATTAAGATAGGTAATAGTCTATAGATATTAATTAAGATAAGGGAAAGCCTAGCTAGCTTTCTCTTAGTTTCCTTTCCTCTATGTTTTTTCATTTTGGCTAGAGAACATACCCTATAGGGCTAATGCTTTGTAGGGACGGGAATTTTGTCCTTTAGGTTAGTTACTTTATAAAGGTCTTTTAGTAATCCTTCTCCAAAGTGTCTAACTCTTCTATACTATAGCTCCTACTAATCCTAGTTAGTCTAGGCTACAAAGGTATAGGTACTATTATTTACTAAATCCTAGGGAATGCATATATATACAAGTTTATCTAGGTCTTAGCTAATTTCCTTAATGAATGGTACTCCTCCTAAAAGCCTTATCTAGATAACTAGCTTTCTATTAGGTAAGTAAAGTATGAATTTTAGTAGTTAAACACTAAACTGCTTACTAAACTAGTTCTAAGAAACAAGATTGACTCTAAGCCTAGATATAAAGAGAACACCTTTTAATACAATCTATTTACCTTTCCTTCTACCTATAACTATACTCCTAATATATATAGCTATTAAGTAGCTACCCCTAACCTTAATCTACTTTTTCCTCTTAAGAAGCTTTAGGTCTCTAAAGAGTGATTCTTGGTTAGTTATATAGGTAGAAGTATAGGAGTTAAGTAGCTATTTAGATAGCTTATACTTGCCTTTTACTTTAATAGTTAAATAAGCTACCTTATTAATATCTTCTTCTTTAGAGGGGAGAGATAATTTAGAGGATACCTCTATATCTTGTACTATATAGGCTTTCTTAGAAGATAGTTTCTTAGTCTTCTTCTCTAGGGATTATATCTTTAGGCTTAGTTTCTTTACTATCTCTTTAAGTTGCTCTTTATTTAGTAAAGATCCCCTCCTAACTCTAGATAGGGATTGTTTCTTTGCTATCCTATAGCTTTATTTTAGCTAGATAGCTACTTTTGCCTTGTCTAGGCTAGGGCACTCTTTAATCTAATGCTTCCCTCTATATAGGAAGTATAATGAGTCTCTACTAGCTCCTACCTAGTTCCTTTTCTTAGTAAACATAGCTGTCTCCTAGCTTGTTATCTACTCTTACTTTTCTCTTAGGATTCTAAGGATATCCTATAGGCTAAGGTCCTACCTTAGGTTAATCCTATCCCTAATAATGCTAAATGTTTCTAGAAGGGCCGCTAGTAACTACTAAACTTTCCTCTCCTTAGTCTTAATATCCTTAAACTAGGGAGAGATAGATACCGCCTTCCTAGCTATACTACTTAGGCTCTACTACGCTTTATTAATTGTTTAACCCTCTTCTATACTAAAATTAGTATACTACTAGAGTAAACTTCTCCCTATTACCTATAGTTTCCTCTTATATTTCCCTTTTACCTAGTTCTATAAATGCTTTGTATACTCAAGCTCTTAACATTCGTCCTAATTATCTTCTAAAATATAGATAAACATCTTATACAATACTATTACATTATGAACCTTATAGCTTACTCTTCTAATTAACTAATCTAAAGATTCTAATAATGTTGTTAAGATATACTTAGATAGTATAGATGCTAGGGTATTAAGGACTACTTTATCTAGTACCTATTTAACCTTTAGCTTTATTAGGTATATCCTAATGATCTTGAACTATGATTCATGATTCTCCCTTGTTAAGATTAGTATAGCCCTTCTCTTACTAATTCTACCTTCTTAATCTATGATTTCTTTTATAAATCAAACCTAAACAAACTCTAGAAACAAGCTCTTTCTTTAGTCTAGAAATAACAGTTTCTAAATAGCTATCTTCCTTAGTTAGTAGATCCTTAGCTCTACTAGGCCTATTAGTTTTGAAGGTTACTAAAAACTTGATATAGATTCCTACTCTATAGGGCTAATAACTTCCTCAAGTCCTTCCTAACTATTATAAGCTATAGATTAGGGTATTAGTAGTACTAAGTACTAAATCTAAGGCTTATCTAAAGGGGCTTAAGACTTAGGCTTATCTATTCCCTTTACACTCTAAGCGATCCAATACGCCTTAAGCAAGTATGCCTTACTAGGTTCTTTTATAGCTTATATATATAGGGCTTCTTTGTGCAATATGTATAGGTCTACCTCAAGTCTCCCTCTCCTATTTTGCCTCTTCCTTCTAGGACTAGACTTATAGGTTTAGGAGTAACCTATACTACTTTAGTCTTTCTACCTTGTAGTTGCAAACCCGGGCTCATAACCTATCGAGCTAAGGAGGGCCGATAGGTATAAATGGATCATAAACTACAATAGAAGCTACAAGGAATAGTAGGGGCTAAAGTAGGAATAGCAAGTGTGTTATTGTTATTCTATAGGTTGGAGCTGAACCTAAAAGGTATTAGCTTGGGTTAGTTACATGATAGTCATCATGTGATCTAGTCTGCCTTGGCATTCCTTGCTAGGTTACTAACTAGACTGTATATTCCAATAGGGAGAAGTAGGCATACTAACCTACGAAACTACTACTATAGAGAATAGTTTAATAAAGGTAACATTAAGGTTAAATATATTAACATCTACTATTAAATAGCTAACTACCTAACAAAGCTAAAGTTAAATAACTAAATCCTTTAAAGTAGGATTCTCTAAGTTATTCTTTTAGAATTTCATTTGTTCTAGAACTAAAAGACAAACTTAATACATTTATTAGTATTTTATTGAAATCAATCTTAAAACTAAGTATAGAGCTTTTTTAGCCTAGGTATTATTCAATAACCTAGACTCTAAACTGAAATACTAAGAAACAAACCAAGCCTAGTATAGTTTTTAGATCTTCTCCGGTATAACTAAACCAACTAACTGTAATTAAGGATAGCGGTACCTACTACCTCTAAAAGTAGAACTATTAGTAAACCTCCTATAAAAATCGGATTCAATATACCGAGTAGTATAATATATAGTCTCTATTACCTTACTATTACTATCTCTTAATAAATAGTTAAAGTTAATAATAATCTACCTATACTATGAACTATCTCTACTAATAAAGACCTTCCGAGCTCGATTAATAATAACTACATTTAGTCCTAGTATACTACTTAAGCCTTAAGACCTAACCGAATTAGCCCTTAAGTAAGCTTACTAAGAACGAGGAGTTAACTAGTATCTAGAAGTACTACAACGGCTATACTAAAGTCCCTATCCATTATTAATATAAGTATTATAAAAGAAAGTATTACTAGCTATATCTATACGCTAGATTTTATTATATCTAATAAATACCTTGCCTTGTATATTGTTTACATAGTACTAGTAAGGAGGAGTCTACTATATAATACTAGTACTTACTTTAGCTAAAAGGCTAGGTAGGTAGTTAATATAGCTACTTATGTTAATAGAACCCTAGCTATTGAATCTAGGATACTAGACTAAAGGAATTAGATTACTAGTAGTATTGTTAAAGAAGCCTATCTACTAAGAGGATAGCTTTATAGACTAACTAATACTATTACTATAGTTCTAGGCCTTAAGCATCTATTAATACTAATTAAGGTTAACCTTACTTAAATGAAATCTAGAGATAAAAGTAGTATTAACTATAGCCTAGAGCTAACTATTAGTTATGTTTATAGTAGCTATAATAGATCCTATTAAAGTTAGCAAGGATCCCTATAATAGCTAACATCTAGCTTACCTTATATAGGAATTTTTGAAGAGTTAGAAGAGATATAACCTAGTCTAGATAATAAGCAAATTGCTTAATATTGCTAGAGTTAGTATAGAAAGAAGAAAGTCAAGTTTAGCCTTAAAGGTTAAAGGACTTATAAGTACTAAGATTAAGGATATAAGGTATCTATACTCAAGCTATTTAGTAAATATATAACTACTTAAAGAAGTAAAAGAAAGTATAGGAACAATCTAACTTAGTTAAGCAAGCTAATAGGCTATAAGAGCCTAAAGGAAGTAAAGAAGTAACTAATCTAAGGGTAATAAGGATACTAATCTAAGGTTAGGAACTAACTAGAGTTAAGCTAAAGGAGCTTATAACCTTTATTAAGGTATAAACTAAAGTATGTATAGTATATAAAGCTACTAAAGTAAAGGGCAATTAGCAAACTTACAAGTAACTATTAACTAACTAACTGAAGGGGAGTGTTGTATATTAGTTAGTATACTAAGGCAATAGGGGATGACCGATAATAGGTAGCCTTTAAGGGTACTAATTTAGGGCTACTATTATAGACTTATTTAGTCTATTATAGACTAACTTAGGGTTACTAACAAGAATACATAAAGGTTAACTAGTTAGCTACCTTCTGTATTTTATGCAATTCAGTAGGCAATTTACGAATGTCTCGGTCTATACCATCAATTCACAATAGATGTGGATGTTCCAAAAACGCTAGCGCCATCTTGGCATCACTGCCAAGGATGTTCAATGCATCAGAAGCAACATCTTGATTGAAGAGTTGCGTGGTCGATGGACATGCTTAATTACGCATGTCATCATCGCCGTGATAACCGTCATCGGGATCATCGTAGGACCCCGAGTTGCCTCCCTGGGTCGGTGCCGTATTCAGCACTGGAGCATTGTTGAATTCCTTGAAGGCCATGGTTGTTAGTTGAAAAAGAGGGTTGGTTGAAAAGTTTGAGAAGATGGGTGTGATTGAATGGATGTCCTGGTAGTGTGCGGTAAAGAGACAGGATCTAGCGGGAACTGTTGTGTTTTTAAGTACTGTTTCTGTGACATATTCACAGTCTTGAGAACGCGGTGATGGAGGCGATGTGATGCTGTCTGGAGGCGAGACTTGCCGGGGTTTACTCTTTAGAATATAGTTGACTGAGTAAGTGCCTCGTTCCATGATGAGGAGGTGGCATATATGGAAGAACAAATCGGTTGCTGATGGTCATCTAGCCACGCAAACAGCCGCTCTGACGATACGAGTCCGCGATTGGGAGACAGCCAAGGAGGCGTGAGAGGACAACATGTTTGCGAGCACACCATCGCCACAGAAGATCATTCTTGCCCTCCTAGCTTGTGAAGACTAAGACACCTCTCGAGAAACTACAAACCAACAGCATGAGCCAAACCTCCAGTGATGTTGTTCAATTGTTCCGATCCACCGACAAGCAACTCAAACACATCCTTGTAGCTGTCGGCAAAGACCCTCTGACCCTCAGGAACCTTCTGCGGGCTAGCATTGAACAATTCAAAGACCATCTGTCCCAAACTCGGAATCGTGATGGGCTCAGCACGCGGTCTCCAACCAAGATCATACGGCAACTTCTCCTTCTCAAACAGACTCCTCACCCAATCAACTCGGGTAACTCCAGTAGCATCATCGCCGCCCATAGTCTGAAGATAAATCGCAGTCTCGCCGTATCGGAAGATAAACTCCCGGAATCCGTACGTGAAAGTTGGGTTGATCTTGGTAGAATCTGCGGTTCTGTTGGCGATGGCTTGAGCTGCTGGGAGGAGGGCAGTCTGGCCGTTCTTGAAGAAAGAGACGACTTGATTCCAGTACTTGTTGTAGAAAGAGTAGTCGTTGCCGAAGTATGCGTCTTGGCGAGAGAGGGAGGCGTCGTGCTCGATTGGGAAGTTGTGTTGGTCCAAGTCGTTGAGATCGAAAGCTCCATTTAGGATTGGAGCGGAGAGGAGACCGGCTCCTCCGATCAAGACCGTGAAGTCTGCGCCCATGTTCATGCCTGCTGCGAGACCTTGGAGGAGATGGGGGAGGGTCATGTTGCGGCCGTCATGATGGATGAAACCATGGTTGGCCTAAACATCATCAGTCCACGATACAGCAAGAATGGTTGATTTGTGCCTTACCAAAGCGTTCAGACCTGGACATGGCGAACGGACATCCTTTGGTCCCGGTGCTACCCAGTTGGTGAAACGAGGGTCGCCTGCTGGTGCAGGTCCAAGACTGGCAAGCAGACCAGGAATGTCAGGAATCGCAGGCAGCGATTGTCCACACCCAAGTGCTGCCAGCAGTGGCAACGCTTTCACGACTTGAAACATCTTGAGCAGCCGGTCTTGTCCGGT
Organism: Pseudocercospora musae; assembly: GCA_001578225.1. NCBI lineage: Eukaryota > Fungi > Ascomycota > Dothideomycetes > Mycosphaerellales > Mycosphaerellaceae > Pseudocercospora > Pseudocercospora musae. Next base: position 6,565 of record LFZO01000708.1, read on the forward strand.
GAAAGAATAAAGAAGCAGTCGAGGTTATCAGCCATACTTGTAAACATTCAAGTCCCTCGGTCCAGGCCTAAAAGCCACTCCATCATGCTTCTCCAGTGGCTTGAATTCATGAAAAGACATGTTCAAGTCAGTCTCCTCGGTAGACGGCACGCTTAGAATCGTGATCGACTTGATTGGTCTTTGGGTAGGACTCGGGTCCATCACCTTCCTTCTTGGGCGCAGCTAGTAGTTTAAGCTTGGCCTACAGAGTTTCGAGATCCTGTGCTAAGAAACACTGATTATGCCTCGGCGGCCGTCTAAGCTGTCGATCGCTGCCGGCCCGTTGTCTGGAAATCTAGGCATTTGAGAACCATTTTCGAACAGGAGTTCCTAATTCAGAATGTTCTACGTTCCACGTTTATTTGGTTCAGATCCGGTGATACTGACTGAGATCTTGATTGCATCGTTCCGAGATGGTTCATGCCTAGACATCCTCTCCCGATGTCGACAAGGAGTTACTGTACTCAACTCGCGCTGAAAATACGGCGACCTCAGAACCCTAGCCCTTCCTCTCCTTGGCCTCGATTCCCTTTCTATCTCAGCGCCCAACTCTGCAACCAGATCCCGAAATATATTTGCTCCGGCTACTAGTATTTCCTATAGACTCCTTAGGTAAGAACATATTTCCCTTTAGGCGACCAGGCTAGTTCTATCTTACGTGACGAGAATTTTATTCCTACTACTATAACTAATGCATGATTGTATGCGATACTAACAAGCTCTAGCAATGAACTCGGGCGTGCTAGGTAACATAGAGGCTTTGTACGATAGAGCGTACTAGGAAGTATTATAGACCCTATCTCTAATTAGACGAAAAACTAGGTATGTATATACTTATGTAATTGTATTACATGTATTCCGCAATAGAGTTACTAGTTTCCGTAGCGGCACTAATTAACCCTAACGCTTCCTAAATAACCTCCTATATAGACTATTATATACCCTTTGTTTTTCGTCTAATCTAGTTCTATCGGATTTTGTAGAGGCTATATAATCTATTAGGAGAATAGGTAGAATACGAATAGCAATTATACTCTTTATATATAGAAATCTTAAAATCTACTACGTCTTATTACTATATAATTATAAAAAGAATCTTATTCTTTAATTTCAAGTAATATTGTTACGGTAGGCGTATAGCCTCCGTAACGTAGATACCTCTCTATAGACGTATAGCTAGATAGTTAACTTAATTAATATATACCTTGCTATAGCTAATACTTGCTTAATAAGTAGTAGTACTATAAGGTTAAGATCTTTCTTGTTTAAACAAGCGAATTACGCTATAGACGAACGAGAAAAGCCGCCTACTATAGCGCGAGGAATAGCTACCCTCCCGCCTAGTATAGTACCGAGTATAGACGACTACTCGAATAGATACGATCCTAGAATTTAGCCCTCTAGATTAACTTCCGTATAATAGTCTTTAGCTACTTAGTAGTATACGTCTACCGCCTATTAGGTACTATAATACTACCTACTATAGGCCCGCGAACGCCTTCCTAATTAGGCCCCCGACTCGTACGTTCCCGCTTGCCTACTTACTTGTACGCTTCCTTCCCTTATAACGGAGCCCGCCTTCTAGGTCTAGATACGGATAGGCGCGACCGTAGTTCGTTCTAACCTTTAGATAGCTACGGATAGGTACGATAATATACTAACCGGTCCCCTTACGTACTAGAATTAGCCTATTTTGCCTATACTAGCGACTTATCTAGATCTCGACGACTATACGCTCAATTTAGCGTATAGCTTTTCCAAGTTTTTAAGGGACGCTAAGCGAGTACGTTTAGTATACTATAAGTAAAGAGAAGGCCTCCTTTCCCTCGTTTAGGCTATAGTCTCGATATACCTAGCCCTACTAGAATACTAGCTAGTAGTAGATAGCGCTACGCGTAGTTATAGTATCCTCGGTTTTCCGTCTAACTAGATTGTTAACAAGTCCGCGGTAATAGCTATAGTACGTTCGGTCCTTTCGGTAAAGTACGACTTTACTAAGTAATAGCTAGTCCTAGAGTAATAGCAAGCTCTCGAACGATAGTTAGCCCTAGTATAATAGGAAGTTTCGAAGTAATAGCTAGCGTTAGAGTAATAACTAGCTCTCGAACAATAGTTAGCCCTAGTATAATAGGAAGTTTCGAAGTAATAGCTAGCGTTAGAGTAATAACTAGCTCTCGAACGATAGTTAGCCCTAGTACAATAGGAAGTTTTAGAGCAATAGCTAGCGTTAGAGTAACAACTAGCTCTAGAGCGATAGCTAGCTCTAGAGTAACCGTTGCTTCTAGAGCAATAAATAGCTCTAGAGCGATAGCTAGCTCTAGAGCAACTATCGCTTCTAGAGTAATAGCTAGCCCTAGAGCGACTATCGCCTTCCGAGCGATAGCTAGTTTCGTAGTAAACCGCGGAAGTACGAGTACTTTAGCCGCTAAGCCTATAGTAGCTAAGCCCTTCCGATAGCTTATCCCTACGATAGGAGCCTCGGCTATAACCGACGGGCTTCCCCTCTTAAGTATTAACTACTACTTCGGTACTATCCTAACTAGCGGGAGAATCTAACTATTTATAGCTATACCTCTTCCTAGTTAGACCTACTAAGGCTACTAGGACGGTCTATACGCTATAGCGACTTAAAGCATTAAACCTAGCCTCTAGTCTTCTAGGTATAGACGTAGGGTCTAATAGCGGCGACGACCGTCGCCTACGAGGTAAGCAAGCTAGGAACGCATAGTCGAACCTAGTACCGGAAGCACGCCGCCCCGTAGCCGATCGCTAGCGTAACTATATAGGTACTAATTAGAGATCTAGCTATTAGAGAGCCGGCTCGATTCTACTAGCTAGCGATGCTCCCTTAGTAGGCTAGAGAGAACCTTCCTTAGGTCTACGCTATAGCGCTTCTTAAGTACGCAATCTTCCTACGCCTTCGGGAAGCGGCTAGCTAGTTAGTATAGAAAACCTCGTATAACTATAGATAGCCTTAAGTAACGATATCCGCGAGCTCTTTACTCTATAGGCTACTAGATACTAGGAAGTAGTAGATAAGCTAAGAAACGAGATAAATAATATTCGTTAGAGTATTCTATCTATAGGGCCGAGTCGTACACTATATACTAACCTAGACGTAGCTCTAGATACTAGTAGAGTAGAGAGACTCGTACGTATAGGATTCGCGATAGACTAGTTACCGCTATCCCCGAGGGGCTAGGCGGACAACTAGGCATACCCCTATTATACTAACGACGAGGACGAGTATGAGTTCGTAGAGCGAGCCTTAGTAGACCGCCGTCCTACTCGTAGGGATCGAGAGCGTAACGACTATACTTAGGTACGTCTTAAGCGTAGGAGATAGGTACTATCCGACCTAAGCGACTCTTTAGACCTAGACTCCGGTAGCTTATACGGCCGCTACGGTTACGGCCGTAACTACGGAGACCTATATAGACGAGGTAGATACGTTTTTAGTTACTCGCTACGAAGAAGCCCCTATCGCTCTAAGAGGTAGGAAAGGTTTAATCCTTCGGACATTAGGTTCTTCTATCCTTCGGCTATAGAAGTAGAATCGGGCGGCTAAAACACCTTTACGTAAGATAATAAGACTATATACCGCTCGGTATACCTCTTCCTTAACGTAGCTAGGGACTATACTATAGTTAATAGCGTAGCTACGATTCGCGTATAGCTAGCTAAATGCTTAAGAGGCATAGCCTAAACGTAGTTTATCTCGGAGCTTACGGATAACGATCGCTATATTATTAGAGGTAGCTAGGGCATTAATCGTTAGGAGAAGGCCCTAAGGGACAAGTTTAGTATATCTATTATAGAAGCGTAGGACAAACTTAATAGCGAAGCCTTTACGCTAGCGGACGTATAACGTAGACGTTTACCCTAGGACTTTATTATAAACTATATTAGATACGCGCGCGAAGCGGGTCTTAAGGTTAATCGAGAGAGACCGGGCCCGATACTAATATAGGTATAGCTTAGGTTCGTACCGGAATTTTAGAGAGATATATCGAAGCCTTCTAGGAGTACAACTATCGACTCTTTTACGTACAAGGTTTAGGCGAAGTACGAGGCTTAGTACCGAGAATACCTATAGCGTAACTCTTGACGTAAGTACAATAGATACAATAGATATAATAGCTATTATACAAGCGATAGGAACCCCGTTAGAGCCGGATATCGCGACGCTAGTCGTAGTTACGACTCGAACGATCGGAGGGGCCGTCGCGAGTATAGTAGGGACGCTAGGAATACTAACGATAATTATTAGTAGTATAACAATTACGATAGGCCCCTAAGAGGTATAGATCGTTATCGCTAGTAGGATACTAGAGTAAGAGAGTCCGATTCTCGATATAAGAGGACTAATAGTAAGAAGGGAATAACTAACCTAGATAGCTACTAGAAGGATAGCTAGAAGGATAGCTAGAGGGATAATAGGAGTAGTCGCGAGAGACGCGATAGTACGCGTAATTTCTATGTCTCTCGTAGCTATACTCGCTTAGACGAGAGGAACAAGTCCTAATCCTATAGCTATATAGTAAGCATATCTAGTTAGTCTTCGGATACCTCTTCGGTCTATACCTATTTTAATAACTAGTTCCGCGTAGCTAAAGACGACTAGATAGCCGTAGATACCCTAATAGTATACTAGGGCGAGGTTAGCGCTATCGAGCCTTTTGTACTAGCGAGGATTGTTATATAGTACTCTTAATACGGATAGTAATTTATAAGCAATAATCTTTTATAGGAGTATAAGCGCCGAACGTACCCTCGATAACCTAGTAGTATAGAACTACTACTAGAGAGCCGGAAGGCCTAGGACGACGTCGACTTACGTATTATCGAATCGTTAACCCTACTAAAGGTTTAGGGGGGTTACGTATTTCGGGAATACTACTATCTACGCGCGATCGTACGCCTAACGGTAGGTAGTACGGAATATGCGATCTACTTAGATACTAGAGCTATAGTCTTACTAATCGATAATAACTTCCTCCGAGAAGTACGTCCGGATATCGAGCGAAAGTAACGTACTACTCTACTCTATATTAAAGGTCTTAGTAACGTATAGCCCTCTACCGAATACGTCGAATTGGACCTTTAGTTACCTACTATATAAAAGGGGTAGCGCGTACTTACGTATATAAGACACGAAGTCTACATCGTACAAAAGTTGGGGGCTAAGATGTTAATAGTAATAGACATTATTAGGCTAGAGGGAATCAAGATAGATATCCCTAGAAAGACGGCTACCCTTACCGCTTACGAGAAGGTACGTATATCCCTATTAGTAGGACGAAAGGACAATATCAAGTTCTATATAGTAGTACATAGCGACGACTAACTAGTTACTCTCGCTCCCTAGTTAGTTATAGTAGTATAGGCCTTCTTTAGGGAGGCGTTACTAAAAGATAGGGACCTATCCTTTACGCTAGAGAAGTAGCCGCTCTCTTCTAAAGTCTAGACGTACGCCTTAGTACTCGATACTAAGTCAGATTTCGTTTAGGTCCGTAATAATAGTAATTCGCTATATGTTCTCGGCCCGCGTACGAAGCTAGGATATATACGCGAGTATAAATACGAGGGGTCCTACTACATTAACTCCGAGTAGTACAGCTAGGCGGCTCTACTATCGCCCGATCTACTAGATACTCGAAAGGAGACTAAGCTATTCAACAAGGTTACCGTATACGGTTCGCTAGAATAGACCGCTCGTATCGAAGATTTAGTACGTAAGTACAAGCGGCTTTAGGTTAATAAGGGTACTACCGTTAAAATTCTAGAGGACGACGTAATGCGAGTAACTATTAAGCCCGGCTACGAAGATACGAAGATACCGATAGTAACCTACCTACTTAGCGGACCGGATAAGGAGATCGTTAATAAGACCTTCGATCCTCTCTACGAGTAGGACAAGATATCCTTTACCTTAAAAGCGACCTAGTTCGGCTTCCCTATCTTCGTAGTCTAGAAGAACGTTATAGTAGGCGATGAACTAGTACGCAAAGGTAGAGCGGTAGTCGATATCCGTAGTTTAAACAAGATCGCCGTTAAGGACTCCTATTCGTTACTACGATAGGAGGATATAATTAAAGCGCTCTAGGACTACGCCTACATAACTATAGTAGACGTAGTAGCGTTCTTCTACTAGTAGGCAGTAGCGCCTAAAGATCGTACTAAGTTCGCGATTAATAGCTACTAGGGACAAGAATAGATATATATTATAATTATAGGATATTCTAATAGCGTCTAATACGTTTAGAGGTAGCTCGACAAAATCTTAAAGCCGTATAGGTACTACTACCGCGCCTATATCGACGACATCGTTATTTTCTCGTATATATTCGAGGAGTACATAGTATACTTAGACGTAGTATTTGGCCTACTCAATTCCTACGATATTAGTATCGCGCCGTACAAGTCCTTTATCGCTTATCTATCTACTTCCTTACTAAGGTAGAGGGTCTCTAGGCTAGGCTTTACGATATACGAAGAGAAAGTAAAAGCTATATTAGAACTAAAATTTCCTACTACCCTTAGGAATATCGAATTCTACCTAGGCCTTATAGGTTAGTAGAGGTAGCACATCCCGTATTTCTTAACGATCGTCGCGCTATTCGAGTTAAGGAAGAAAGAGCTACTACGCCTATCGCCCTTTAGTAAGGGCTCTAAGCGTAAGAGGTACGTAGCCTATACCTAGGCCTTCGAGCCGGACGTATTACTAGATATAGAGCGCAAAGCCTTTAACATACTCAAATAGCTATATCGTAAGGTTAAGTTCTCCTACTATGCCGACCCCGATAGACCGATATATATTAATCTCGACGCCTATGTAGGGGGCTTCGTAGCGGTACTATACTATGTATAGGGTAACCTAGAGCCTATAGTAGAGAACGGAAAGGCGACGCGATTCCTAGCTAGCAAAGTCTAAGTCATTATGTATCTTAGTAAAGCTCTAACGGATATCGAGAAGAGATATAGCGCGACTAAGCTTAAGGTTAGTAGTTTGGTCTAGACGGCCCGCAAGACTAGACATATCCTATAGGCGACGCGCTAACCGACGTACGTTTTCTCTAACTACATCGTAGCCTTAGGAATTAGTATAGCTTCTAGCTTAACTACGACTACGTCCGTAGACAAGCTTAACCTCCGGTTAGTACGAGCCGGGTAATACCTCTCCTAGTTCCTATACTTGAAAGTACTCTATAGACTAGGACGACTATACGGTATCCTAGACGTACTAAGTAGACTAGTCGAGGAACTCAATTGTATAAAAGACTAGTCGGGCGATACGCTCGACCCCCTAGCGTACGATAATCCGGCCCTAAATAACGATATACTCGATATATTCTATACGTATACCGATAACGACTAGTAGGCTAACTACGATAGCTCCCTTTACTTCTACGTAAACATAATCGACGAATACATAGGTTATACCTTTACCTCGCTAGAGGAACTCGTTTTCTACTCGGTTCTAGTAGAATTGTCGGAGCCTTTTAAGCAAGACCTTAGGCATAGCTACGCTATAGACAAATATTGGTCTAGGATCCTAGTATAGCTACGCGAGGTCGAGGGACGCCGCTTACGCATATTGGCGGAGGAACGAAATACTACTAAACAAAGCTACTAGGAAGCGTAAGTCGCTATAGAAGCGTAGGCTAATATAAGGATAGAAGAGCTAGCGGCCCCTAAGGTAGACGTACAATCCGATTAGTTAGATAGCGAGTAGGAGGGTAGTCCGCTCGGTCTTTAGTTTTTTCTACGAGGCGATCTTATCTTCTTTAAAGATAATATAGACGGCCGCGAGCGCCTTTACATCCTACTAGTACTTTACAAGGAGATCTTCTAGATAGCTTACGACTAGTACTACTATGCTAGGCACTACCGTATATACGTACGGGTATACGCTAGCTTCTACATTCGCTACCTTAGTAACGAGGTTACGAGGTATATTAAGTACTACTCTAAATGCATCCTTAACTAGACGCTCCGGTACCTACCCTACGGGGAGCTATAGCCTATTAAATGCCTCCCTATACCGTAGTATATAGTAATAGCGGATTGGGTATATAGCTTGCCGCCTAATTACGAAGGCTATAATAGTTTCCTTACGGAAATATACAAATTTAGTAAGAGAGTAATACTACGAAAGGCTAAGTCTACTTAGTTAGCCTAGTAGTATAGAGTAGATTAGATCTAGAGACATATCGAATTAGAGCGTAGCCTTCCTTTAATAATTATCGGTAATCGGGATCCGATCTAGATAAGCGAGTTTATATAGACGGTTTTCAAGAAGCTAGGTACTCGGTTCTTCGTAACTATAGCGTACTATCCGCAATTAGACGGTTAATTAGAGCGTACGAACTAGATAGTAGAAATCGCCCTACGTTTCTTTACCTCTAACTACCTAGATAGCTACTAGTCCGAGGCACTACCTTATATTTAAGTAGAGCTAAACAACGCCTATAACGCCTCTACTAGCGAGGTCCTAAACGTACTCATCTAAGGATTCAAGACTAATATAGACGTACTTAATCCCTTAACGGAGCTACTAACCGAGGACTACGTCGCTCTCTACTAAGTAGCGAGAGACTAAGCTATAGACTCTTTAGTATAGGTAGTAGCGATAATAAAGGATAGATACGACTATACATACTATCCAATCTAGTTCAAAGTAGGCTAACAAGTCCTTCTTAAGCTATATAAGGGATACAAGCTACTAGGAAACCTAAACCGCAAGCTATCGATCTAGCGTATAGGCCCTTTCAAGGTACTTAAGAGGGTCGGTACCCTCGCATACGAGTTAGAATTACCTCCGGTAATACGCATATATCCGGTTATGTCGGTTACTTAGCTAGAGCCCTACCCGAAGGGAAACGATCTATACGAACGTACGATACTAGAGCCGGGCCTAGTAGACGACGCTATAGAGCAAGATACGGATTTTCCCGAAGTACTATAGTACGAGGTCGAACGCCTACTAAATCGGCGTACTAGTAGAGGAAAGACATAGTACCTTATCAAATAGAGAGGCTATAGCTACGTATACGATGTTTAGTATAATGCCGATAACCTAAGGGATACGGGAGATTTGTTACGGGAATACGAGCGTACGTACCTATAGTAGGCGCGCAATCGCTACGCGCCTACCTATACGTAGGGACAATTACAAGAACCCGCTTAAGAGGACTAGTAGGTAGGTCGAGTATAGCCTTTTTTAGAGGCCTAAGTAGAACGACTAGCGCGCGCGTCCTATAGGGCTAGCCTACGCAACTCTTAGCTACTAACTATAGGGCACTTTACCGAGATAGCTTACTAAACATAGGTCCAATGCCCTTACGACCTATATCCTTTATTCTCTATGTAGAAATACCGAGAATACTATTATTAGCTATTGTTAGAAGTAAACGACTATTTCTATTAACGTTACCCCTATTGTTCCTATTATTGTAGCTAGCTTTACTCGTACGCGTACGTATATATACGGACCTACTTTTGTTAGTTACCTATAGATACGAACAATATTACTTTTCGCTAGTATCGTACTTAGCGCAAGACACGACATTCCTTTACGTATATAACTAAATATACCTAATATTCTACTCGGTACCCGTTCGAGCGCTACTAATCCCTTCGAATACCTAAGGCTAAGAGCGGACAAGAAACGATTAGTAGCGAAGAACACGCCTACGCTATACCTTCATATCTCCTAGTATCGCTAGCTAGAGCGTACGAGAGATAGCGAGCGGTAACCGACTCGATAGACCGCCCGAGCGCGAGTAGCACGTTATGCGCCTAAGCGCTACGTCCGGTATATCTACGCTAACGGAGAGATAGCCGAATACTAGCCTAGTTTAGCTACTATATATAACTCAAGCGTATAACGTTAACGATCTATATAGTAACGCGCTACGGCCTACAAGTATTGAAGAGGCATGGATTGTTATACGACTAGTCGTACTCGGTATAAACGACAAGGATATACGAAAAGCTACGCTAGACTACGTCGTACCCTTTACTATCCGTAAGATCGACGTAGTCGCGCTAGAGCTACTAAACGTCGCTAGTCGCAAGGTAGCGAGAAAGGCATAGTAACGAATATACTACGTACCTATCCCTCGCTTACTAGTAGTAGGCAAGACTAAGATCGTCCTAGTAGATATAGAAGACTACTAACTATTCGCTTATTACTCGATACGAGCGATAATTATAAGGATCCGCTATTGTTAGCTTAGCCGCGCGGACTACGCTCTATAGCTTCTCGATATAGACCTAGACCGACGACTATATATTATTCTTAAGAAGAACGTAGTCGGGGTACTATAGGCGATCGAGGACGAAGTAGACTTCGCCTACCTTTTCGGTATACGTTAGGAGGATTACTTCTTAGACTTAGTAGTACGAATCGAAAACACTATAGAGGGCTAGAAAGTATATCTACTATCCTTATAGAACGTTATACTCATTACCGAAGGCTTCTATATCCTAGAGCCTATACGTAATTACCCGGTATACCTTGCCGTCTTCGGCCTCGTATCCTTACAAGTCTACCTATAGAGGGACGATAGAAGCGGACGGCCTACCGGTACCCTATACAACTAGTCTTTAGCTATAGTAATAAAGGTCCTAGCGCGCTACGGGTTTAGAGCTTAAGTTATTAATAGTATTATAGATATCGTACGTACCCTCCCATAGGTCGACCTAGGTAACCTCCTACTAGTTACTCTACTAGCCTATATAGCGTACCTAGCAAAGAACGACCTAGGCTAGCTACTATACTACTAAGTACAGAACTATACTATCCCCTTAAGGGCCTTTAGAGAGTAGTAGGTAGCTACTAAGTACATAGTCCTTAGGCATAGGATTTTTCGTCTCGAGCTACGCGATACGCTCGACGTATCTCGAAAGATCGAGCCGCTACTATAGATAAAAGCGCAAGTAACCCTAACTATAGCTATATATACGCTTAAGCTATACTAGTAACAATGTACCTAAATGCTACTCAAGATAGTCGACGGAAAATTAGTCGCATAGATAGTACGTAAGCTAGATATAGAGTAGAGGGACTACGTTCCCGGCCGATACGCCGCTAGATAGGCGGACGATAACCTCGCCCCTCCGTTAAACGTACGATAGACGTAGTAGCCGGAAACCCCGCTAGTTACGTAGTAAGCGTACCTACTAAAGACCTATAATAAGAGCTAACTAACCTTAGATATACTACGCGAGCCTCCTATACGCGTATAACTATATACCTCCCCTAAGGACTAATACGTACGAGGTCTTTCCTTCGAGTTTCTAGCGACTTCATCCGTAATAGTACTAGAGGAGCCATCCTCGATAGTACTAGAGGTTTTATCCTAGACGTTACTATATAGCGTTCCGATAGTACTATATACCGACTCCGCCTAGGAACCCTATATAAGCGAGCCCGCTCCTATCAATGAAGCTACTACTACGAAGTACGAAGTACCTACTAAGATAATAGATACTACGCCTCCGAGGGTACCGAACGCTAGGATACTAGGCAACGTACTTATAAAGGTACAAACCTCGGTACTTAGCGCTTGTATCTAAGTAGACAATAATAGAATCGCCCGTAAGCACTTGCTAAGTCTCTATAACTCGATTACCGAGAACGACCTCTATTCCGTAGTCGAGACGCTCCTAGACGACTAAGTATTAGATAGTAGGGATAGACGCTTGTTCGCTACGCCGGAGGGCAACCTACGATACATCTACCTCTACTATCCGATCGCGATACCGCAAGTACGAGCTCCTCGAACGCCGGCTCCGATCGTATAGGCAACCTAGGCCGTAACTAGCATTCCTCCTAGCGACTCGATTAAGGTAGACGCTATAGTACGATAGGGGGAGCCTCCCTAAGCCCTAGAGCAATAGGACGACGACCTAGAGCTACTATCGGCTAAAGACAAGAAGTACTAGACGTACATACTACTAAAAGTACTATAGCTCCCTTAAAAGTTATTCGAAACTACATTCCGCATAGTACGCGTACTTGCCTATAGCCGAGCCTTATACCTAGTTTTAGGCGTTTAGTTAGTAATAGAACTCGAGTATAACGGGATAGTTATAGCGAATAAGTCCGACGAATTAAGCCTTACTATCTTAGGCGAGATTCTATATAAGTAACTAATCGAGGAGTAAGGCCCGGCCGATATATACGTCCCGTTTAATTACCTAGTCGAAATGGAATTTCTATACGATACTAACGGTATCGGCCTACTAGAGAAAGCCAATCTATCCGAGCTAATTAAGGTCCTTTAAAAGGAATCTTCGGTATACTAGAACAACGCTATATAGGCGTACTAAAATACTATTACCGCTACGAACCTAGCCTACGCTAATAATCGCAAGATTATCCGTACTAGATAAGCAATCTATACCGCGCTCTCTAAAGCTAGTAAGAAAGCTATAGGTATATAGATACTCCGATATAGAAGTAGAGGCATCCTAGGGGAAGAGGTATCTAATCTCTTCTTCGACTAGGTATACAAGATCGTACCTCTATTCTCCGACTACCTACGCATAGGAGAAATGCTTACTAATAACTATATTTAGACTAATGGGCTACTCGAACGCCTCCTACGCTACCTCCTATTAATATACGATGTAGCTTAGCCGCGAGGATAGGAGGGCCTAGAGGACATAGTCTCTACTCGTACTACCGGAGAGAGCGACGCTCCTATAGATAGCTTAGTTACGTCCGAAGGTATACCGCGGTAGGATATGCCTACGCTACCGGTTGTTTCCCTAGAGTAGAGTAGATTATTAGAAGAGGAAGACTACCGATTAGAGCGAATAGAGTATATAGCTTTAGCGCTCCTCGACTAGCCGACTACCCTCGATAGCATTATAAAGAAGTAGCCCTATTACTTCTAAGTAGACAAAGACTTTCTAAATATATAGCTATCAAACGATAACCTAAACGTTACGTACGACTATCTCGGGCGATATACCGTTACTACAATCGGTCGCAAGGTACACGATCGACTCTACTAGAAGTTTAATCTACTACTAGGGCTATAGCAATTAAGAGACAAGAGTAAGCATAATCAAAATAGTAAGGGTAAAGAAGTTACTAAGGCCTAAGTAGATAAGAGTTAGGGCGCGTAGGATCTAAATAGTAGTAAAGTATAAGGAAATGAGCCTTAGGTCGTACAAGAGTAGGATAATAATAAAAAAGGTACTAAGATATAAGGAAATAAAGTTTAGGTCGTACAAGAGTAGGACGATAGTGAAAAGGGTACTAAGGTATAAGGAGATAAAGTTTAGGTTATACAAGAGTAGGATAATAGCGAGAACGACGATAAGAATAATAACGAGGATAACAAGGCTAGTAGCTAGAAAGTACCTAAGCTTAGCGCGCTCTAGTACTAGTAGCTATGTACCCTATACCCTCTCGACAAGTAGGTCTACTCCGATAGGCTAGACAATACCGACATCGTAGTATACGACGTAATAGGCTTATTCGCGTTAGACTACATAATCCTAGCGGTCTTCTACTTATGAGATAATAAGGTCGGTATGCTATACTATACTAAAGATAGCCGTATACTCTCTATCAAGGTTCTCGGTAAGCGTAATCTAGCGGTAATAGACGCGTACGCTATCCTACGTCGCAACTATAAGAGTATAGGTATAGCCTACGCCTTAACTAACGATAAGGATAGCAAGGCCAAGGTTGGACTAGCGCATAGGTAGGTAATCCTCTAGGGTAGCGGTAGCCTACAAGCATAGGCACTAGATAAGATAGAAATAATAACGCCGCCTAAAAACCTTACTACTAACTAGTCGTAGATACGTATAGACGCGGTAGTGTTCTATAGCAAGGTAGTACTAATAAGGACTACGAGAGCGTTCCTAGCCCTAAGAACCGTTATCCGCAATACTACCGAGGGCAAGAAAGCTAAGAAGGATATATACCTCCCCTTTATAGCGGCTACGCTATATACCTACTTCAATGTAAAGAAGAACGACTAGCTAACTATAATCGACCATAACGCTATCCTAGACTATATTATTACTAACATCCGCGAATATAACGAGTAGAAGCCGTCTCCGGAGCTAGTACATTTCCTTAATACTATCTACGCCTAGCTCTAATTAGGTAGAGGTACCTACGTATACGAACTCGAGTAGCGAGATATTTCATTTAGGCTACTACTCGTAGCTATACGTACTAAGCTCGAGGAGGTCCCTTTCAACTATACTACGGAAGACGACGACCCTTAGAAGAAGGCTCGTAGTATAGGCCCGATAGGAATATGCGGCCGATACGTACGCCTCTCGCTAGAGTAGAAGACTAATTACCTACTATACCTCCTATAGGACGTATAGAACTAGCTCGCCGTACTTAAGCTATAGAAGACGACGGCCGCTAAAGATGAAGTCGTAGAAGTCGCTAAAGACACAAGCGGTCTCACTATTAGTAGGCTAAGACTAACGCCTAAGAAGACTACTAAGTCTAGGAAGGCCGCTATAGCTAAGAAGCCTATAGAAGTAGAGAGCGATAACGACGCTATCGCCCTACCTAAAACTACCGTAGAGACCGCCGTAACGGGTAAGGCTAGGCGAAAGCGCCGCGCTACTATAGTAGCAACGGCCCTAATAACACTAGTTAAGAAGGCTAAGACGGACGTCTAGGGCTCTATAGGTTTAGCGAGGAAGGCCGTACTTCTCGACAAGAACTATGCTATAGCTAAGGAATTAGAATAAATGGCATAATCGAACGATATACGTAGCTACATATTAGAACGATACAATCCAACAACGTACGTTAGCTATATATTAGTATACGCCGATAGCGAAGCATAACGCGCTAACGCGCTCTATCTAGTAGATAGTCTTTGCCTAACCCGAGGGGGGATATTGTTGCGGTAGGCGTACCTATATACGCCGGTAGGCGCATAGCCTCCGTAACGTAGATACCTCTCTATAGACGTACGGCTAGATAGTTAACTCAATTAATACATACCTTACTATAGCTAACACTTGCCTAACAAATATCGAGTACTCTACTAAGCTATAGCCTTATAGAAGTACTAAAATCGCGTATCGTAGTCTATATAATCTATCTACCGGATTCGACCTATCTATACTATAGTCCTACCTAACGCCTTCGCGATAATCCGCTATAGTATCTAGCTATACTATAAGTAACTAGCGAGTCGA
>LFZO01000709.1:0-21793 GCA_001578225.1 Pseudocercospora musae
ATTACCGGCGCTAGCTAGTTCCGCATTTAGTTCAATGCTATCGAGGTATTGCGTAAGGCCTCTAAAGCATACCTTACGACTTTCTTCGAGTGTATGTTGCTCCCTAACGTCCTCAATATATACTAACTCTAGATAGCTATTAACCTACTAGCCGTCTATGCCAAGCGTGTTACTATTTAGTAGAAGGACATTGTTATACTAAGTTTGCTTCTAAAGGGCTACGGTATCTTCATTAGAGATGTGGACTTTAGCGAGAATCTATACAAGAACCGTCGCACGTAATAAAGGAACGGAAGGGTAGCTATTAGCGCTATACTATAGAAAGAAATGACTACTCTGTCCTCAAGGACTACGATACTAGTAGCATGCATAGAAGAAATGACTAGTTTGTCCTTTAGGACTACGATAATGGTAGCATGCATGAATGACAATATGTTCTCTATC
Source organism: Pseudocercospora musae (assembly GCA_001578225.1). Lineage (NCBI taxonomy): Eukaryota > Fungi > Ascomycota > Dothideomycetes > Mycosphaerellales > Mycosphaerellaceae > Pseudocercospora > Pseudocercospora musae. The sequence continues at coordinate 445 of LFZO01000709.1, forward strand.
TCGATATTTCGCAATTTCCGCTTTTCTAATATTTCTATTATTCGCTATGAACCTATTGAATTTTTGGGTTTAAACCCGGACAAACTTCCGGTTCCCTAAGATTGGACCCGGACAAATGGGTTGGGTTCGGTTTTGAACCCGAACCCAACCCGAACTAACCTACTAGGACGTCTAGAGCCTACGTATACTAATACTAAGGCTACGCGAATCGCTACCGTATCTCTAGTTATAGTAATAGATACGGAGTCCTAGCTAGTAACTTAGCTACTACTATTAGCTATAGCCTTAGATCCTAAGTCTACTAAAAAAGAGCGTACCGAAGCTAAGTCTACTAAGAAGGGACCTATCGAAGCCCCGAATACTACGTCTATAGAGAAAAAGCTTACTATAGTACTAAACGCTAAGTCTACCGCCTCTACGGAGGAAGAACTTACTATAGCCCTAAATACTAAGTCTATCGATAAAGAGATTATCGATAGCGTAGATAGGAATAAAGATAATAAGGAAGACGAGCGCGATAATAAGAATATTCTAATAGACGATAAGGAGCCTACCGATAAGGAAGTTATTAGAATTCCTCCTCTAGCTAAGGATACCTTAATCCGTATCGTATACCTAGATATAAAGCCGACCTTCTCGGATATATTTAAGTATATTAATTATAGCTATCCCTCTCTTAAGAGTAACGCTATAGTAGATCTAGTATAGAGTACCTAAAATTTACTTAATAACCTTATCTCCTAGGAGTAGGAGATCCTTAGAGATATTATAAAGGCCTAACTTCCTAACGCGTCGTTAGTTCCCTATATACCTAAGGACGTTAAGTATAACGAACGCCTTATAGCTTTTAGTATATAGCGTAGAGAGTATACCCTAATACCTTAGGCCTATAACTTAATAGGTAGCCTCTAAACCTATCTATATTATATCTATATAAAGGGCTATAACGCTAGTACTATCCTATTCTTCTAAGAATACGACCGATATAGACGCGAGCTCCTTAAGGTTACGGAGTAGAAGCTAATTATCTATAAAGCTAAAGCTACCTATAATTAAGTCTTCCGTAAGAAGGCTAAAGAAGAGCGGGAGGCTAAGGTAGAAGAAACTAAGCCTATTCCTTAGAGAATCCTAATCGAGGGAAATAAGCGTAAAGCCTAAGCGGTAGCTATATAGAAGGATAAAGCCGAGCGCGCCTAATAGTACGCTAAATTCATAATTAAGAGTAATAAGAAGAGCGAACCCGATACTTACAAGTAGTACGGATAACCTAACTATACCGACTTTATAGATAATAACGATTTCGACTATAATCCTAACTAGAAGCTATTAAAGGATATAGAGGAGAAGACGATAGATATATATACCGCTATATATACCGATAATCTTATATATATTATCCCTAGTTAGCTTCGTTAAAATCTAATTAGACTAGTACTATAATATTTCGACCTAGATAAATACTATAAGGCCCTTATCGATCTATAGAATAAGTATAGGTTAGTAAAGTATACTAATAGGTCTTTCGTTCCTCTAGGTAAGTAGCCGAAAGTAGTACTTAAGAGTATAGAGGAACTATACCCGCTAAAATAGATAAAGAAGAGGGATATAGCTCCTATAAACGCGAGTTATAGCATAGATACCTATTCTCTAGAATAGGATATAGCGGGTTAGAAGCTCGTTAACGAAGTTAATATAGGTCCTTTTAGCTCCGATAGATCTATTCTATATAGATTTATACTACCTTCCTCCTTTAATATACCTAAATATCGAGCGCCTAAGTACGCGAGGGATCCTACCTACTCTAAGCTATCCGTAAAGCTATACGAGGGCGATTTAGGGGAAGTAGCGATCGCCTACGTTACCTTAAGTTACTAGTTAACTAAGGGTCGTATATACCTTACCTATTCTACCGATCCGAACCTCGGCCTTCTCGAGCTCTTCTAGAATAGTATTTAAGTTCTAATAGCGGCTCTAGACCTATCTAGGTAGATTGTATAGGACCTTATATCTATAGTATAACTCGCTAGACGCGATATTCCTACTTCCGATACTATAGCTATCCCTTAATATCTACTTAAGCGATAGAGAGCTACCTATATCTAAATAGCCTAGGAATTAAGCTACGATATTATATAGGTATCTAACTATAGCGTTATTAAGGAAGATATAAGGCGTATAATCTCTAACTACGTTTACTAGCTAGGGCAATTCCTACCCGCTCCTCGACAATTACTAATAGATATAATGCTTACGCTTATCCCGGTAGCTAAGGGATTAGTTTTCTACGATATTACTCTATAGTACTATAAACTCTATACTTAATTAACGACTAGCGAGGGCTACGAGGTTCTAGATACGCCGGTCTAGAAGCTATACAAAGATAAGCGTAAAGAAATATAGAAGCGAGTAGATATTAAGACGGCGGGATACGTTAACGATATAAAGAAGAAGAAGGCTAAGGACGATAAGAAAGGGATACCGAAAGCTATTATACTAAAAGCTACTATACTAAAAGCCGGCGTACTAAAAGCTACTATACTAAAAGCTACTATACTAAAAGCCGCTATACTAAAAGCTACTATACTAAAAGCTACTATACTAAAAGCCGCTATATCTAAAGCTACCGTACCGAAAACTACTATACCGTTAGATACTCGTAAGGCGACTAAATATACGTCTACCGGCGACGACAATCTAGCGCTAAAGAAAGCTCCTAAAAAGGTCTCTAAGAAAGCTATTAGGGAAGCGGTAGCTAAGTCTAATAAGGATATCTCCGACGGAGAGGTCGCTAGAGCTTAGAAAAAGACTTAGGTATAACTACGCCGTAACCGTAGGTCTACCGACGCTAACAAGCCTATATCCTAATTCTACTACCTAGGCGAAGGTCCGCTAGACCTCTTTATAAACCTAGCCTACTACTACGTAGGACGGACGGGTTTCGATAGCTTATATAGAACCTATACTAAGCTCCTCGAGGATAATATAAAGATTACTAGTAAATACCTCTCGCCCCGAGATATACTAGATTTAATAAGAAGAGTATTAGTACTAATAGAGTTAGTAGTAGACGTAGGGTACGTTATTGTTGCATTATACTCTAAGGTAGCTATAGTAACGTACCTAAATTAGCTAAACGATATCGACTTAGAGTATAACCTCCCGTAAATCCTCTATAATCGTATTCGTACCTTACGTTAGCCGATTACTAAGGACTATATCGTATTTGTATAATACTATAGTACTATACCTAGTAAGAACTTTTTCGTATAATAGATAAGTAAGGATATAGACTATAATACTAATACCCTTATACCTTAGGCTAACTAGTATCTTAATACCTCTATTATAGCTATAGTAAACGCTATACGTACCGACCTCCGACTTCTATACGCTATATCTAATCTTATATACTTAGCCGTACCCTTCGCGACGAAGGTAGCGATCTTATACTAATAGATACTAGTCGCTAACCTATATAAAACGAGCTTTCTAGACGCTTCCCGGTAGGATATTCGTTACTTTAAGGATAATATATAAGCCTACTAGCTTCTTAAGTATCTTAGTAGAGAACTAGCTATAATAGCGCCTACTTAGAAATTTATAGTAGTTAAGGAAGCCTACGCGAAAGTAGACTTTAGTTCCTTTAGGCAATCCGCGATATCTAATAATAACTACTTTATCTAGGTAGGGATACGCCGTATTAGCGGTAGAGGCAACGACTCCCTATTACCTACGTATCCTCTTACTTAGCCTTAAACCTTCGCTCTACCGAGCCTAAGTATTATCGATAGCGACGCGTCTCTAGAAATCGTAGCCGTACTCTAGAATTTCCTTAATAACTAGTAGAAGAGCGTTAATATATTAGAACTTATTATATTCGTAGTAATAATAGCTTAGTACCTCGATAACTATAGTATAATCGACGAAGATATAGGCCTTTATGCGACCGCTAAGGACGGATAGATAGAAGAAGATACTAAGAAGTATAATGCGGTTAGTACCTATATTAGGACCTTTATAGTAGGGTTCGCTATACTCCCTCCTATAATCTATAGCGAACTCGATAAATAGGCGATAAGTAAGGGCGACGAAGACAAGCCTATAATCTTAGGCTAGATAGATAAGATAGGCCCGAAAGGCCGATTAAGTCTCTTAGATATTATAAACTACTACGAAGAAATATCTATATTCTAGGAGGAGGTCCTAACGCGCTATTACGGTACCTTAGGTCTACCTATAGGTTCGCTTAACTAAGAAGAGCTAAAGCTACCTCTAGTAGACCTCTAGGGACTTATTGCGAAGATACTAAACGATACTAAAGCGGTATCTACCGCCCTTACTACGATCGATACGCTACCTAAAGATTAGGCCTCGAAGTATTATAAGTATAAGGAGAAGCTATTCTAGTAATTCCTATATACTATATACTAATATATCGAGGTAGCGTACGAGACCTAGAAGTAGGAAACGATTAGTATTAAGCTCCTTAGTAGCTACCTTACGACTATATTTAACGAGATACTAGAGCCGGTTCGACGCTCCGTACTCGAGATTATAGCAAAAGGCGCCGGTAGATAGCTTAGTAATATAGAGTCCTAGAGGGGTATACTTACTACTTTAAACGCTTTTATAAGTACTAACCGCGTCCGAGCCTACTATAGGCTATATATGTAGTAAATCGGGCGTCTATATAGTCGCGGATATTCGAGAGCTAGGAGATTTTATTATAAATACTACTATAGATACTACTAGGTAGGTACCTTAGGTAGGTATAGAAGTACCTTAGTAGATATAGACTTTAGAGATAGACTTTAACAATATATAACACTTTTCTCTAATAATTAATACTATAATAGTTAGAATACCTAAAGCTTATTAATAATTAGATAAATATAGTATTTTACTAGTATAGTAAGAGACCTAAGCTATTCTTCTCTAATAGGGGAGGAGAATTTAATAATAAAGAGCTAATAAGGTTAGCTAAGATCTAAGGATACAAATAGGATTTCTCTATATTATATATCCCTAAACAAAATAGTATTATAGAATTATTAAACAAGGTTATCCTAACTAAAGCACGGTTAATAATAATAGACTTAGGAATGCCTAAAGACCTCTAGACCTATACTATAATCCATTTAGTATAGCTAATAATTAGGTTAGCTAACTTAGAGACAAAGTAGATTCCTCTTATCTATCTAGAAAGGGAGATAAAATAGGGTATATTAGAGATTAATCTATTAAAAGTTAGAAGATTTAGCTATAAAGCTTATAAGTATATTAACTAAGTTATTAAGTTAAGAAAGTTTGTACTAAGGGTATATATCTACTAGAACATTAGGTTTTAAAACAATTCATTAACTAACTACCTCCTATAGAGGGTAGTATAGGATACAAGAACAAACAAGTTCAAGTATAATATTAGGTTTATACTATATGTCTTATTCTATAAAGACTAGACCTATAGCTAAGAAATTGAAAAGGCTAAAAGAGATCTAATAAATTTAATCCTATAATAGAGTAGTAGCTAACTAATGTTTAAGATTATCTTAAATAATCTAGATAAGATTAGGGACTTAAGCAATCCCTAGCTATTTACTAAAGACTAGAATATAAACATAACTAGTATAGGAGGGCTATTAAGTAATCTAAATGTAAGCTTAGTACTATAGCGTCTAATATAAGAGGATTAAGCTATAGATAGCCCCTAATAGCCTTAAGGGGAGCAAATATAGCCTAGCTAGTAGTATACTCTATTAACAAGTCTATAAGAGGAAGACTCCTAGCTAGCTTAAGGGGAGCAGATATTAGTAAATGAAAGTCTAGATAAAAATTAGACATTAGTAGATAATAATAAGCCGCCTAGAAGTAGGCTAACCTAGGTAATAGATAGTAGTTAAGTAGTAGAGTAGTATAATCTAATGCCTCCCTTTAATCTATAACTAGTAATTAGTAAAGAAAAAAGTAGCCATTCTCTAATAGTTTTAAGTATAGAAACTATAATAACTAAATCTAGCCCTATATCTATAATAACATTATTAAGAGGGAGAAAAGTCAAAAAACATAACTATAAATCCCTATATATAGGTCGCCTTTTAGCTAGTATAATAGCTATAGTACTTTAGGAAAACCTCTTGAAAGTAGCTATAAAGCATATATTAAAGAAAAAGAAGGCAAAGAAGCCTAGTAATAGTAAGCTAGTTACCTTAAACTAAGTATTAAATAGTAAAGATACTTAACTATAGAGGCAAGCTATTATTAATAAGTTGAAATTACTTATAAAACAATAAGCCTTTATCTAGATTAAAGCTAATTAACTCCCTAAGGGGAGAAAGCTAATAAAAGGAAGATAGGTCTAGAAGATTAAACGTCTCCTTAATAGTATAGTTGAAAAGTATAAGGCTAGGTACATAGCTAAAGGATTTACCTAAAGAAAGGGTATTAATTACAAGTATACTTTTGCTCTAATACTAAGGGCTATAACTAGCAGGTTCTGCCTAGGACTAGTAGTAGCCTTAGGATTAAAAAGATACTAAGTAGATGTCTAGACTATATTTCTTAAACCTAAAATAGATAAGCTAAACTTTATGTTAGCTCTAGAGGGTTTATACCTTATTAGAAAAAATCTAGAGGAATTCCTATACGTTGAAGTTAAGAAAGGACTTTATAGGATAAAACAATTAGTATCCCTATAGTACTATAATGTAGTAGATACTTTAAGAAGCCTTAGACTTAAGGTAATAAAGAGTAATAGCTATCTCTTTATTAGAAAAGGAATTATAGTTATCCTTTATATTAATGATTTCTAAATCTTTAGAAGAAACTAGAAGGACATTAACAAGCTTATTAATAGTTTAAGAAAGAAGTATACTATTAAGATTATTAAGACTAACCTATTCCTTAGTCTTGATATCTAAGAAGACTAGAACTTCCTAAAGGTATCTTAGAAGTATTATACTCTTAAGAAACTAAAGAAGTATAGACTTAATAAGTACAAGTCTATTAAGTATCTACTTAATAAGCTACTATATGCATTTAATAGAGAATGTATAGTAGTAGACTATAAACTCTTTAATGAATTCATTAGAGGGCTCTAATAGCTTTTAAATTAGATAAGGCTAGACATTACTATATCTATAAACTACCTTGCTAGGTTCCTTTCAAATCCTAGACCTAAACATGTTAATATAGCTAAGCATATCTAGAAGTACATTGCTAAAATACCTAAAAAGTGCCTAGTATTTAAGAAGGGTAGTACTATTAAGTTAGGATTAGAGATATGTTTTAAAGCTTTTATATAGATCTACTCTAATACTAATTTTGCTACTAACCTAGGCATAGCTAGATTAGTTTTAGGATTCCTAGTACTTATATCTAGAGCACTAGTTATCTAAAGATTATAGCTTTAAAAGGAGGTTGTCTAGTTAAGTACTAAGGCTAAATATGTTTCTCTAAATGAAGTAGTAAGGAAGCTTAGATAGCTTAGGAATCTTTTAGATAAAATTAAGAGATTTACTAGTCTCTCGATAAAGTATATAACAATTAATGTTAAAAACTAGTTAGTAATCTACCTTATAGAAAACTACACAAATTTAGGAAGAAATAGGTATACTAATCTAAGAAATTACTACTATAGGGAATAGTTCGATAAGGGCAATATTAGGGTCAAATATATTAATACCTACTATTAAATGGCTAACTACCTAACAAAGCTAAGGTTAAATAACTAAATCCTATAAAGTAGGATTCTCTAAGCCATTCTTTTAGAATTTTATTTATTCTAGAACTAGAAGACAAACTTAATACATTTATTTGTATTTTATTAAAATCAATCTTAAGACTAAGTTTAGAACTTTTTAGCTTAGGTACTATTTAATAACCTAGGCTCTAAACTGAAATACTAGGAAACAAACCAAGCCTAGTATGGTTTTTAGATCTTCCCCGGTATAACTAAACTAACTAGCTATAATTAAGGATAGCGGTACCTACTACCTCTAAAAGTAGAACTATTAGCAAACCTCTAGTAAAAATCGGCCTTAACACGCCTAATAGTATAATGTGTAGCCTCTATTACTTTACTATTACTATCCCTTAATAAATAGTTAAAGTTAATAACAATCTACCTACGCTATAAACTATCTCTACTAATAAAGATCTCCCGAGCTCGATTAATAATAACTATATTCGGTCCTAGTATACTACTTAAGCCTTAAGACCTAACCGAATTAGTCCTTAAGCGAGCTAACTAAGAACGAGGAGTTGACTAGTATCTAGAAGTACTATAACGGCTATACTAAAGTCCCTATCTATTATTAATATAGGTATTGTAAAAGAAAGTATTACTAGCTACGTTTGTACGCTAGATCTTATTATATCTAATAAATACCTTGCCTTATATGTTGTTTGTATAGTACTAGTAAGGAGAAGTCTACTATATAATACTAGTACTTGCTTTAGCTAAGATACTAGGCAAGTAGTTAATATAGCTACTTATGTTAATAGAACCCTAGCTATTAAATCTAGGATACTAGACTAAAGGAATTAGATTGCTAGTAGTATTATTAAAGAAACCTATCTACTAGGAAGATAGCTTTATAGGCTAACTAATACTATTACTATAGTTCTAGGCCTTAAGTATCTATTAATACTAGTTAAGGTTAATCTTACTTAAATAAAGTCTAGAGGTAAAAGTAGTATTAACTATAGCCTAAAGCTAACTATTAGTTATGTTTGTAGTAGCTATAATAAATCCTATTAAGGTTAGTAAGGATCCCTATAATAGCTAACATCTAGCTTACCTTTATAGGAATTTTTAAAGAGTTAGAAAAGATATAACCTAGTCTAGATAACAAGCAAATTGCTTAATATTGCTAGAGTTAGTATAGAAAGAAGAAAGTTAAGTTTAGCCTTAAAGGTTAAAAGACTTATAAACACTAAGATTAAGGATGTAAAGTGTCTATACTTAAGCTATTTAGTAAACATATAACTACTTAAAGAAGTAAAGGAAAGCATAGGAACAATCTAACCTAGTTAAGCAAGCTAATAGGCTATAAGAGCCTAAAGGAAGTAAAAAAATGACTAATCTAAGGATAATAAGGATACTAATCTAAGGTTAGGAACTAACTAGAGTTAAGCTAAAGGAGCTTATAACCTTTATTAAGGCATAGGCTATAGCATGTATAGCATGTAAAGCTACTAAAGTAAAGGGTAATTAGCAAACTTATAAGTAATTATTAACTAACTAACTAAAGGGGAGTGTCGTATATTAGTTAGTATACTAAGGTAATAGGGGAGGAACAATAATAGGTAGCTTTTAAGGGTACTAATTTAGGGCTACTATTATAGACTTATTTAGTCTATTACATACTAACTTAGGGTTACTAACAAGGACATATAAAGATTAACTAGTTAGCTACCTTCTATAGTTTATGCAATTCAGTAGGCAATTCACGAATGTCTCGGTCTGTACCATCAATTAACAACAAACTCTGCCGGATGTGGATGCGTGTATATGATTTGATCTTGACATAGTCTTCTAGAAGTTCGAGAAGCATGTCGTTTGTGACGGCCCTATAGTCTTCAGATTGCAGCATCATTCCGGGGGGGACAAGCGTGTCCTTCATGTTTATCATCGTGTCGAGGTCAGGAACTCGGCAGTGTTGCTGAGGAGAGGATTATGGCTCCAGACAAATGGCTCCATGAACGGAGCAAGGTGTCGCTCACGACGAAAGGGCCTCAGCGCACCGTGTTTGCAAGTATGGTCAGGACTCAGGATTTGAGTGATGTTGTTACTGCTTTGGGACGCCAGACCGTATCCGCTGCGGACCTGCGGTGCACTGCACGCGGCGTGACGTTCCTTCGAAGTGCTCGGCCTAACGCTGAGCTTCGGGGCTAACCTGAGTCAGATTGGTATTGATGAGAACCCGACATGCGAGCCAGCCGAGAGACTGATGAAGCAGTCTTGACAAAGCCTTCGAGAAGGTAGAGGTTAGTGGTCTGCATTCGTTTTTGAAGCTCGCTCTGTATGTGTGCGAGGTCTGCTGTCATTTAGCAGCCGACGAACTACGCGTCCTGGAACATATGGCTCAATAGCAGCGGCAATGCTCGACTTGCCCGCTCGAGGAAATTTGATGTGAGCGCCAGTCAGCCACAAGAATCGTCTCGGCTCTGGACCTCCTCTGCAGGAGCAGCTTTTACATTATGTATGCGAGTTCCGCTGCTTGGAAGGTTGAGAAATTCTCCGACAGATGATGTGCTGGCAAATGAACATCAATGGGCCGACCTTGGTCGACCGTTGCTGCAGCATGGGACCTCTCCGTCCACGTCAAGGAGAACGGGCATGGCGTTGGACGGAGTGCCGAGTGCCTGAGTCCATCATTGTGGTCATTTCTGATTTCTTGTTCGTTATGAAACCAGCGCGACGTGCAATCTTGGCCAATGTTGTTGTAAGGAGGAGCAAGTGCGGAAAGAAGAGGTCAATGAAGCCGAAAAGTATGGTATCGAATCTCCCGGTGTGCCTAAGGCAGTAGCCGACGAAGTTTAGGAATTGATTCGACATTTCCTCGAGGACATTTGCACACAAGCACATAGCGCAGAAAGAAGAGTGAGATAAAGGCTGCTGCGAGCCAGTGTTTCCCAATGCTGATCAAGATGTTCAGAAAGGGCCCTTGCACCTGAGCGCTGACTTCGCTGCTGTTTCGTTTGCGGACGAAAGAGCATTAGCAACACTCCTGAGCTGTAGAAATGTAGGCCTGGCGACACAGAGTTGTCTGCTTTGGAAACCCACGAGACGTTGACTCGCAAGGCTATATTGAGCCAGCTTCGATTGTTTCATGCTCACTGGGCTGCACAGCGTCAGACTGCTTGCAATACACATGTCACAGGCGTATACTTCCTGCAGCTTCCCAGTCTCCGGGTCATCAGTACGATGCCGCGCCTGCGGATGAGCGCTAATTTTGCAAGGATACTTCGTCATTGTGTGCATACTTCCAACTTTCCAGTGACGTGCGCCATGTGTCTGTCTCGCGCTGGCATCGGAATCGGAATCGCGGACAGTGCACGGACCACTGTTTTGGTTGATGAGTGAATAGCCAAAGTGAGCTGCATCGTCAAGTCTATTTTGCGTGCAGCGCATGTAACAAACATCAAAAACTCTGCAAGACAGTAGTCCGACATCTCGACAATGAGCTTGCGACATCATGTCCCCGAATGTGCTTTTCCGAGCGCTGCTCACTTTCATCATCGGCTTTACTTGCGTCATCCAATCGGCTGTCGCACAAGCTGAGCAAAACGAATTCTGTAGAGCGGCGCTATTGCGAACGCTATCAAGAAGTTCTGGTCTCAACCCTACCTCTTTCTTGACACCAACTATGACCCTGATCGGCACTTCTACCAACAGCCGGGTAAAGATACCCAATGAAGCCTTCGAAAGATTTGAAGCTGAATTTGTCCGGTACGCCGTACGAAAACAACGCAGTAGGAGCAAACGGCAGCTTTTTCAAGCTAGCAGTTCGATGGGGCGATTTCGGTTACCAGACTGGGTGTCGAGACAAGCAAGCGTTCGGAGTCGGCGGATCTGAGTGCGAGCGGAAGCTGAATACCGTGGCTGGTAGTTGTCCTTCGCGCGGTATGGGATATCCGAGCGAAATCGCGGAAAACGGATGCGTGTTGTGGAAGGTTGAAGGATGAAGCCGTCCTCATGATCTTGGCCGACCAAGTTTTCTGGGGCTTGTGAGTTACGAAGTCCAAACGAAGTCTGCTTCGCGTCATTGTGCTGAAGTGAACGCTCTGGATCGAGCTTGATCACCATCGTCCTCTTCTGATACCGAGTGAGCGGCGCTTCCGTTTTCTCGCATCCAAGTCGAGCAGCATTCCTATCTCAAGGGCATTTTGCTCGATACACGTGTGTCCGTGAAGTTGTGTGTGAAATTGCTTTCCACCCATTCGAACGATGCTAGCTTCCTGCACTCTTTATACATGCCTTCTGGCTCAACATTCTCGTCTAGAGCTGAGTATCTCCCACAGACAACCGCCTGATTGAATCTTCCTCAACCTTGCTATGCACATGTCTCTCCCCCGGACAGTAATATACAGCTCATGCTCGACCTTTTTCAAGAGCATGGAGCTTACACGAGCTTCTTCACGGCATCGACGGCGAAAGGCGCTGAGGTCTATCAGTCGTGTTCATTGTGCGCCGCTTGGTCGTGATTTCTCACAGAAATACAGCACGACACAAGCGCTGACCATGGTGAAGATGGTCGCCTTGGCTGCTTGTTCTTGAGCCTGAAGCTCTTCGGCGGAAGGTGGAGGAGGTGCTGGACATATGATCAGTCCATTATGCCTAAACAGATGACATGTGGAACTCACGACCGCCGAACATGATGGGTCTTGCTGGATGAGGAAGGATGTGAGGTCAAATCTTCTGCAGGTGAAGATGTCTCGTGAGGTGAAGTGAATCTTTCGCGAGCCAAAGTCAATGTCGGCTTGGCATTTCCGTATCCGCAACTGGCAATCGCGTCCATCCGCTTTCAACTTCAAGTTCGCCATCAACCTTGCGCGCCAACGTTGAACAAACAACATCACTCAGCGACATTCGGACCTGAGAGCGGCCCTTTTGCCCACCCAACACTGCTATCTAGTATTTGCGCCGAGATGGAGGACCTCGCGCAACCAGAGACGCCGACAATCGACAGCAACGAGGTAGAGCCTCAGGGCAACAATGACCCTCAGGATCCTTTGAGGCCCGAGATTGAGGAGGAGAATGACGCTGGGGGCACACCGCCCATTGCCGCGCCGTACACGGACATGGAGACCCAAGAAGATGATGCTGCAGCTATTGGAAGTGGCGCCAACGAGGAAGGCACCGCAGCACGCGGTGAAGATGAGGAAATGAAGAACGGCGATCCGGCCAATACAGACGAAGCGGTCATCGACAATGAGGACGAGGAGTCAGAGCTAGAAGACTTGGATGAAGCGGAGTTCGAGGACTTTGATCCTTCCGCTCTTGCCATTCCAGACAAGCCGCAACAAGTTGACCAAGACAACGTGAACCTACTCGGTGTACACAAACGGAAGCGAACGGCAGAAGAGGAAGCTGAACGCGAACGCAAGAAGAAAAAGAAGGAGAAGAAACGTGAGAAGCCCAGTCGTAAGAAAAGGGGCGGCGACGACGACTTTTCTGGCGGCGAGGAGATTGATGGCAAGCGCGTGCGCAAGAGCAAAATTGGAGCAGATGGGCAGCCGATCAAGTCAAGCAGGAGAGAGAGGACGCCTGTGAACGAGGACGATCTCACACCAGAGGAGCGCCGTCGTCGTGCTTTGGAGCGCAAGATGGATGACGCCGTCAAGACGAATCGCGTTTCAAGGCGCAAAGCTGCGGCGGAAATTGAGGAGCGCGCAGACTCGGAAGTCAACGAAATGCGTGCTCGGATGACGAAGGCTTGCGAAGACGACAATCGCGACCGCAACAATGGCAAGATCGCAACCCACAAGCTGAAGATTCTGCCGGAGGTCGTGGCACTGATGAATCGCAACACCATTCAGTCGCAACTCGTCGACCCGGACATCAATATCTTGGAGGCTGTCCGCTTCATGCTCGAACCAGCAGATCAGGATGCAGCCTTGCCAAACTATCAGATCCAGCGCGAACTTTTCAAGATCTTGATGAGCTTGAATATCGGCAAAGAGGCCCTAGTTGCCAGTTCTATCGGCAAGCTCATCCTCTTCTACACCAAGTCCTCGCAAGCCCAGCCAGAAATCAAGCGTATGGCCGAACATCTAGTCCAGAGCTGGACTTCTACGATTCTCGGCAAGAAAGACAGCGCTCGAGCTCGACCTGTCGAGACCAAGCAATACGATCCTGTCGTGGCTGCTCAATCTCAGCGCGCTGGAGCCTCTCAAGTTGATCGTGCTGCCATATTGGCTGAAAAGAGACGCAAGGTCCTGGCCCAACCGGGTCCAACCAACCGGGCACGAGTTGAAGGAGGTGTCGGAACGTACACGATCGCGCCTGTCAACAATTTGAGTAATGCTCAAGGAGTTTCATCCCGGAAGCTGGGCGCTAACGATGAGGCTTTCAGAAAGATTGCGGCTAGGAGTGCGGCCAAGTCAGCGAAGCGATAGATTCCTTCCTTCGATTGAGGCCTGCTTTTGCGTCCTTGATTTGAGAACTAGAAAGAGAGGCCCTGTAAACTTGTTCTACTGTGAATCTGGGCGCATTAGCGGGCGCATTTATCAATATCATTAGAGGCTTTGGGGCACAACCAGAATGTCAAAATTGGAGCAAGTGGCTCTCCTGCTTGTTTTGGTTCGCAACTTCTCATGCTTAGCCTCCTGAACGCCTCGCTTTCCCTTTGATGCCCAGACCACGGCATCCCATGCAATGCAACAAGAAATCAATCGCTGGTAGAAGACGTGCCTCTAAGCATTATCTACTGCTCTGCGTCTCCTCCCACGCAGCATATTCCATCTTCACATTCTCCATCTCCTTGGTCAAATGCCTCAATTGCCCATCATAATCCTTCAAAATCTTCCTCGTTTTCGCGAGGACTTCTTCAGAAACACCTCCTTGCTTACCAGCATTCCGACTCTGATCTTGGATCTGTCCTGCGACTCTCTTTCCTTCCTCTTCTAACCATCGTGCCCGTTCTCGGAGTGCCACCATTCGGGCCCAGCTCTCGTCTTCTCGGCCGATGAAGCCCGGATCAGTGACCTGCTTCTCCAGATCAAGGAGTGTTCTTCTCAAACCCTCTTCTTGTGGGTCGAGTGCGTAGCCTCGATTTCGAAGCACCTGAACCTTGACGGCGAGTCGGAGACAGCGTTGCGAGAGGACCTCGTGTTGCTTTTTGACGTTGTTGATCTTGACTGTGATGCGTTGCTGGTGGGCTGCCATGACTGCTGATAACGAATTGTTCATTTCGTGTAGGCGAATGCGCATTTCTTCGATGATTTTGGCTTGCGTCTCGACTCGCTGGCCTAGTGCTTGGAAGCCGACGCAAAGGACTGGAACATAGGTCAGAGTGGTCACTTCCTGGCCATCAATCTTGGGTAGCTCCGGTCTTTGGCTCAGCGCCTCTTCCCAGCTTCTCTCATCCTCGCCTCTGCTCTCATCTGGATAGAAGAACGGCGCATACTCTTTCGCAGCGGCGTTATAGAAGTACGTCTTGAGAATGGTTGTGGGAATGTTGTTTGGTGCATTCGGATCAAGTTGCCTCGGCAGTGCAGGATTCCACTTCTCCTTCACTGTTTGAATCTGCTTCGTGATGCTCTTCTCGTTCGGAACTGTTGATGCGCCGCTGAATTGAAGTCGCTGCAGTTGAGCGTGTGTCATTGTGTGGCCTAAATTGCCAACCGTGACTGTCTGTGGGTTGAATGAAGATGCCTTCAATGCTTGCTGTTGCTGTATTTGACCGGCGCCACCGAAGAGCGATGAGCCTTGCTGTTGCTGCGACTGTTGCTGCTGTTGAGTCGTGCTTCCGCCGAAGAGCGATGATCCAGCATTGTTATTTGTCTGGGTTTGATTCTGGTTGGTGTTGCCGAACAGTCCGCCTCCAACGGTGTTCGTGTTAGATTGAGCGTTCGAGCCAAAAAGCCCTCCACCGCCAGTATTGGTGTTGGATTGTGCATTCGACCCGAACAGTCCTCCGCCGCTTGTGTTGCTTGTCGATCCAAAAAGACCACCGCCTCCAGTGTTGCTGGTCTGATTATTTGTAGAGCCAAACAGTCCTCCACCGCCTGTCGTGCCACTCGTCTGGTTGTTTCCTGATCCAAACAATCCACCTCCAGCAAGTGTGTTGCTCTGCTGATTTGTGTTGGATCCAAACAGACCACCTCCGCTGGTGTTCTGCTGTGTGCTCGATCCGAAAAGTCCTCCACCGCCTCCGCCCGTATTCGTGTTCCCAAAGATGCTGCTCATGCTTGCGTTGAAGTGATGCTGTTATCGAGCTCTAAATCTTCGAGTCGCTCATGCGCGAGTAGTCAGCAGCGATGAAAAGCCAGTGCACAGTGAAAAAGCAATCGCGATGCTACTGTGCGATGCGCAGTGTCAGAAACGAAGGTGATGGTATTGTCGCAGGTTTGTGTGGTTCAATACGGTGGGGATGTTTCTTTCTGCTGTCTCGGTCGCGCTTGAAGACGCGCGAAAGCTCCTGCCCTCTGCCCTTGATTTCCACCCAATCGGCTGGTTCCTCGCGCATGACTAAGCCTTCCGCAACTCTCAAGCTCGACGACATCTATCTCTGAGCATTTGACAGGCATTGACGAGCGTATAGCCTACCGCCACCATGTCCGCCCGACAGCCCAGGTAAGAACGTTAGTCTTCCCTCGAATGCTGTAATACTGATATGTCCGCCAAGATTTAACCAACAAGTCCTCATCGACACCACTCCCCTCCCCGACGACATCCCCAAAGTCGCAGAAGTCGGCGCATCCTCTGCTCCTCTGCTCTCCGCCTCCTTCTTCATTGGCGCACGATGCAAACCTTACAATGACGACTTCATGCTCTGCAAGACCGAGGCAAATGGTAAGGGCGAGACCGAGTGCTTGAAGGAGGGAAGGAAGGTCACACGATGTGCTGCCAGTGTGCTGGAAGACATCAACAAGAGCTGTCTGGAGGAGTTCAAGAAGCACTGGCAGTGCTTAGATAACAACAATCAGCAACTGTGGCAGTGTCGGGGCGTGGAGAGGGGGTTGAACAAGTGTGTGTTTGATAAGTTGAAGCTGGAGAAGACTATTCCGGGTGCACCAGAGAATGAGACACCCGTGCATCTGCGCAAGAAGCAGATATATGCTCAGAGTATATTTGGTAAGTCTCAACTTGATAGATGAAGAGAAATTCTCACTGAATTCTTCACAGGCCAATAGATGAACTATGTACAGTACAGGCCATGCAAATGAGATATCTGCTACACCAGCAGGTCACGTTCACGTTCACTTCAAGGCTCACTGTGGAATGAATGAAGCCATCATGAGGTTCGAATGCTCACGTGAAACAACAACTTCTTCAGCGCGACAACTTCCTCGTGCCGATAACAGCCACGCCACAGGCACCATGATACAAGAGCAAGATCTTCGCGTCTGCCTCAAGCGAGCTGCCACAGCTCATCAAGAGTACGACATTCGGGCTAAACATTATCACGGGTTGGTGGAATGTCGACTGAATTCGGATACTCATGTGCATACCGGTACAATTTCTCGCGTTGCATTTGCAAAGCTTCGAGAGGAGCAGGAGGAAGAAGCAAAGGTGGTCCTCGACTTTGGCAGACAATCCAGACTGTTCACAGCGACCGCGGTCAAAGGGTGGATTTGCATTGATCGCGGCAATGGCGATGACGAGCCAATCGTGGAGATTTTAAAAAAGGAAGGTATTCACTTCGTCCCGTTTGGGATCGATATAGTCTTGCCTGAACCACACGATTCGCCTTTCGTGCCCTTCAATGACCCAAACCAGGACAGACGTCCTAATTCGGGCTGCGTAAACAGTCTTCATCACCCGCGGCCTCGTGTATGGAATGCTAGGGGAGCTGTGGGTATCTTGTGCATCGCCTCTCAATGTCAGAAAATGCTCGTTTCGACGCCTCCTGGGCAAGAACGGCGACACCATGTGCGTCGAATTACAGTGCCGACCAAAAGTTCAGGGCAGAACCAATTGCACAACCTTCTAACGCTGACATGCTCCAAGAATTCGACTTTACCATGCCAGAGCCATTTCCGGTAAGAGATATTCAGCAGCCGGAATCGATGCCAGAGATCCCCAACAGCCACCTCATTCCCGACCAGCCGCAGTCCCTGGAGCGTAGGGAGACATACTGGATAGAGTATTCGAAGATCTTCGGCATGAGCCCAGTTTCACGAAAGCGATGCAGCAGCCAAGTGCGAAACCTGTACAAGCTTCGTCGGCTACCATATCCACTACAGACCACGATTCTGTGACCAGTCGGGTAGGGACACCACGCACAACATCAAAAATCTGTCACAAGCGGAAAGCTGTTGACGGAATTGAACATTCGATTGAGCCTGCAAAGAATTTTGCAGCCCATAAAGCACCCAACGACACATTGGCGATGCTTGCCACACGTGGAGGCGAAGAACAAATCCAGAATCAAGAGCGAAGCGGGTCTGAGCATGCTCCAGCGGACCAACAGCTTCCCGGACCACCCCCATCTGCTCTGTCCAGACCTCTACAAGATCGCATATCAAATGCCGAAGCCCGTGATATCATCGATCTGACTGACGACACGGTGGAAATCAAGCAAGAGACCTTCGACGAAGCCGATTCGCGTGTCAGTGTTCGCCGGGCCGTGGAGGAAGAACAGGCTGAAGAAGATTTGGAACTCGAGCTGAGGGAGATACATATATATCCCAAGGAGACTGAGAGCTTTGCGGAAGAGTAAGAAGCAGCAGACGGTGGTCAAGCTCGAGTGTTCAAACGAGAAAATTACACCTCTTGCCGCCTTACGACCAGGGAAACCACGAACAACCACACGCAAAATTGGCTGGCTGTGCGAGAAAAGCAGAGAAGTAATCCACGAGGTGTAGAGAGGACATTTCTTCATGCGGCTTTATGTATCATTTCAGAGCCCGACTACTGGATCTGCTTTTCCTCTGCTTGCTCAATCTCCGTCTCCCGTCGGGCCCGACACTGGTCCTTCGCCGGCGACCTCGGGTCGCAGCTTCGCCTTCATCATCTGTTGATGCTCTCCTCGGCACTCTCACCTCAATCTCTGTCGAAGTGCCTGCTGCTGACGGAGCATCATCTGGAGCCAGTCTGGTGTAGCTCTTTCTGGCCAGAGGACTCCGTGCGGACCGCGATGCACTTCTTCCTCGCCACGGTCGGTCGGGACGATGCACGGGTTCTGGTTTGGCAGGTCGCCACGGCGGTGAAGGGCTTCGCTCCACATCAGTTGGCCGAGTGGGAACCTGCACGCTGGGAGAGTCGATCGGGAGAACTGGGATTCGTTGACGAGGTCCAAAGTGCATTTGAATCGAGTCATCTGAGATATCCGACCGGTCGCTTCCAATAGACTCTGATCGCCGCAATGGTGCAGAGATGGTCTGATGCTGGAAAGTTGGTGCCTCAAATTTGGCTTTCGCGACTGCTGGCTCAGTCTTGGGTCTCGATTCGAAAAGGTCGCCTGCAGCAAAAATCTGCTGGGCGTTTGGTCTAGATTCGAAAAATGCGCCTCCAGCTGGCCTCTGCTCAGCCTGGTGTGCGTAATACATGGTGATTTCAGGTCCGATAATGCTCTCAACTCGTCGCGGGGTGGGTGCCGTGTTGCGTGAGCTCCACGTTGATGAGAAAGACTCCGCACTGTCGCGTCGTTGACCCTCAGTGTAGAAAATGCCCTCTTGCTGGCCAGGAGTAAGGTCTGCACGAAGGGCGCCAGAGTCGTTCATCTGCTTGTACCAACCACCCGGCAATTCTTCTGCAGCAGCGAATCGACCTTCAAGATGACTCGACGGCAGCAAAGACACTTGTGCATAAGCGCCGGGACGAAATGTAGCAGGGTCGATGTTAACTTCTGCCTTCTGTGCATCTGCTCGTGGGCCTCCCCAGGTTCTCTGCCCAGCCGTGAAGATGCCATAAACCATGTACAGCCAATTGAAGAACGGGTTGACCACAAACATGAGAGGGTAGAGCATGATCTTGTATCGCCCAAGCTTCGCTCCAAAATATAGCATCAGCACCCAATTGAGTCCGAGCGAGACAGCGATGAAGCCCACCGGCAGATTCGAGATCTTTTGCGAGGTGCTCAGAATCGATATGACCATGATGAAGAACAGTAACGCTGTTGTTCGAATCGTGTTTTGCGCGAGGCGGATGATGAGCAGCAATGGGTACCGCTTCCAAAGGCGGATGTCTGTCAACATGCAAACCTCATTGGTGATGAAACCAAGGAACCATCTGCGTCGCTGTTTGAGCAGGCTTTTGAAAGTCTGCACAGCTTCCGTCTTGCAGAAGGCTCCGGTATTCATCTGGATCTGGTACTTCTCCTTGGCGCCAATCATGAACAAATGAGTCAGCCATCTGTCCTCCCCGAGGTGCATTTTACCATAATCGAAGAGATCGTCGCAGTGCTCTGCCTTCTCTGCGAAGTAGTATTTTGCCATTCGCCGGAAAGCTGAAAAGCGTAAGATGGTCAGAGCTCCGGGTAAGCAGGTCACGGCACCACAGGAAGATTCGACAGATCGTTCGAAGAGCTGGCCGTGAATGTATTCCATATCTTGGAGCACAGTTATCAAGGAGTGCTTGATCGTCGTCGATGTTATGACTCCAGTCATCGCCAGCATGTTGTGTTTGCTGCCTGGCTTAAGTTCCATTTCATACATGAAGTTTTGTATGCACAGTCGATCGAGGATGCAATCGGAATCGATGAAGAGCAGGAAGAGGTCATCGTTGCGTCGCAGATATTCCCCGTAAATCTTGTCGATCAACCTGAATGTCTTCTTTTGACAGCTTCGCTTGCCACCATGCGGGAACCGAGACACAGTAATGCGACAGCTTCGATACTTCACATCGATGCTCTTTGGATACGTCTCGAGGGTCAACGGGACGCCCAGCTTTTCGATGGTGTTGAGGAAAAGCTCATTCTCCTGGTCTCCATCGAAGGATAGGAAGACATGCATGCATGATGGTGGGTACTCGCAGTCCACGATCGAGTCGACTGTGCGCAGCAGCACATCAGGTTCCTCGTTGTAGCAAGGCATGATGATGACTACTTTAGGTGCCGTGAACTCGTCCAGGACAGTCTTGACCTTTCGCTGTCGGCCCACATTGTGAGTGACAAGCTGGTAGACACAGAAGAGCCAAGGTATTGTCAAAAGGCCCGCAAAGGCCCAAAATGCGAACCATTGCAATATGCTGACCATGTCTGGCGGAAAATGCCGAACCACCTGCGACGGCAGCGGCAGCGTGACCAGCATGATTGGCAAGAAGATGCAGCGCATGCAGACAAAGAGGACGGTGTTGGTTGCGCAAAGGATGCGAATGGTCCATTTGCCCTTGCCATTCGCCTTGCGGAAAACCTTCCAGAGGCAGTAGAGAAATGCGAGAAGCCAGAGCATCCATTCCAAGAGAGCGGCGACCATGACGGGGCCGATGATTGAGACATAGACGATATCTGCGACCGGCCACGATGACGTCGTGGGCAGCATTCGCTTGTCAGCATGTCGAGGTGAGAGCATGCTGGCTGGCTTCGCTGTAAGTTAGAGGTGAGCTGCGCGAGCGGCGAGAATTGGCCAAGAGAGAACAGACTCGGCATTGAACAACAAAACGCTTTTCGATGTGCCTGTAGTGATGTGCTTCCGCGCCGCCGAGGTCACTCTCCCTCCACCGAGCAGTTCCACTTGTCCT
>LFZO01000071.1:0-95017 GCA_001578225.1 Pseudocercospora musae
AATCCGATATAGAGTATAACTTTTACTATAGGATTTTAGTATTTAAGTAGTAATATCGTAGATAGAAGATACTCCCTACTAAATGTTTATATAAAAGCCCGAAAACCTACTAGAACTAGCCTAGACAAGAATAGCGATTTAATTATTCTATACTATAATTAGTTCGATTTTATACTTAGCTATATAGAGTTTCTCTCTAATCCTATAGTAGCTTAGTTTCCGGCCGCGAGAGCGGTCTAGAAAGTCAAACCTTAAACTTATTTATTTGTTTATTACTAATATACTAGAATAATTATAAAATCGCTATATTCTCGCTCTAGTCTCCTAAGATAGGAAATTAGTAACCGTGTTAAGTGTGTGTGTGTGTAGCAGGTCACGTGTGTGGCTAGTGTGTGGCTTGACACGAATCACTGATTTCTAGAAGACTACGGTGTGGCTGTGCAGTCACGTGTTTCTAGTCTGAGTAGGAGATAGCTGTATCTCGGCGTCTAAAGATTTCTCTCTCGACGTCTCAGCGTGCCGCCTACTGCAAGCCGCGTAGACAAAATATAATCATCTGACAATAATGCTCTTCAATTAGGCCTGTTGGATGATACAACCAACTAACCAACCAACCACCCATGAATCCCAACGTCCACGCGTTGTACATGCATGCCAAGGCCCTTTCTGTGGTCCATGCCGCGCGCCCTGACTCCGTCAAGGGGTAGCGATCGGCAGCACTTCATCCTTTGAATTGACTTGTTCCAAGTGAGAGCTGGAACACCTTCTGCCTCACCTCTGCAGCTTTGTCCATCAGTCGAAGCGCTGCTTCTCGTTTTCCTCCTCTGAACCTCTTCCTCCCGCGCCGCAATCGCGACTACTTCTTGTCGCTAGCCACTCATTGAAACACTAGAAAGTCGTCGAGCGATCATCACCACCACTATTGATCAATCAAACCCAAGACGACAGCCATGGCCTTCCAACCATACACTCCAAAGCCGATTACGGACATCTTCACACACGACACCGACATTAACAGACGAGAATGTCGCCGTGTAGTGCCCATGCGAGTGCTTGCCCTTGGTCTCGGCCGCACTGGAACTGCCTCGCTTCGCACAGCTCTGAAGCAGCTGGGATTTGACGACTGCTACCACATGATGTCTGCTTCTGTCGAGAATCCACCAGACTGTTTGATGTGGTCCGATGCACTGGCAGCCAAGTACGACGGCAAGGGAACCTTCGGCCGCGAGCAATGGGATCAACTCTTCGGCCACTGTCAAGCTGTCTGCGACTGGCCTGCCGTTGCCTTTGCGAAAGAGCTCATCCACGCCTACCCCGACGCCAAAGTCATTCTTACCACTCGCGACGTGGACAGCTGGCACGCATCTACCATGAAGACTGTTCACTGGCGCGCAACTGAGCCGGAGCTCAAGTTCGTCTCCAAGTTCGACTGGGGAGCAGGTCTCTACCAACCGATGCTTTCCAGTGAGTTCCTGTCCCACATTCCACACTGACGATCGACATTATGCTAACGGGCGCGATAGAATTCTGGACGGAGTTCTGGGAAGGCGACTTCGAGAAGAACGGCAAGCGACGATTCAAGGAGTACTATGAAGAGGTTCGATCTCTTGTGCCAAAGGAGAACCTACTGGAGTACAAGATGGGCGAGGGCTGGAAGCCACTCGCTAATTTCCTCCAAGTGCCCGTGCCAGAGGGCGAGAAGTTCCCTCGAACCAACGACACTGATGGCTTCGTGGACCGTTGCCGAAGGAGAAACCGCATGCAAATGATGAACGTCCTGTTTCGAGCCACGGTCGTTGGTGGCTCCCTGGCAGCAATAGTCTTCAGTGCCAGCGTGACCATCCGCAGATTCTTCGGCAGCAGAGGTGGAGTTTTGTCGTAGCATCACACTGCACTATTTGGCTTCGGCGTTTTGACTACTACTTGGGCGTTCAAGGGCATTGGTTGGGAGTTGGGAGGCATGGCGTCAGTGCTGCAAGGGATGGGACTCTGAGCAGCTTGCTTCGTACATGATTGTTGTACTATCGAGAAGGGCTTGGAGTATAACAGCAGCTCACAGAACTGCTCATCAAAAGCGGAATAGAGCTGGTCTCCCAGCTGCCACTACTTCTGCACATCAAAATCTGCCACGACTTTGGCCAACGCGGCAATCTCAGAGGAGTGCATGTAGCTGTAACAGCGTTGTGATAATGGGGGACGTCAAACCTTCTCCAGTTCAGACATATTCCGAAGTCCTCCTGGTGTTCGTGGCTGACACCGTCGAACAATCCACTACCGTACCGGCTTTCGAGTCTCTAGTCAATGACGATGGGAAATCTGTGTTTGACAAGGGGTACGAGGTCTGCAACGCGGCCCTAATCAAGACGCCCGGTCCCAGTGGTCTCATGGTGGGGTGGAAGAAGCATGGGCAACGTTGGACATGCTGGGATCTCGCGATGCACAGCGCAGGTCCGACCGCGCAACAGTGCGAGCGCAGTTAGCAGTAGCAATCGACCAAAAAGAGAGCATCGAAAATGTGAAGTTCGCGGGTATCATAGTGCTCATCTTGATCAACTCGCGGCAGAGATGGGACAGAAAGGGTGCTTCTAAGCGAAACCGCAAGACGATATGGTGAAACTTTAGCTGCCACTCGTAGAGTAGACTAATAATAAAGAGTACTAGAGTCGTAGACAAGGCTGTTCTTCCAGGGGCAGACGGACGGGGTTCGTTTGTGCCGTGCGTGTCCAAGTACCAGCAGCAGTTCACGCAGATGACGGTGCATGGATAATGTTGTTGCGCTTACAGGCATTGTCGAAGTTTGCCCTGAGGAGAATGCGAGTTTCCATCTGATGATGACAGTGACACCTTCCATCTCAGGACTCGGAGTCAGGAGGTGCTACCACGGTACTTGGCGAAGTACAGGCTGTAATCATATGGAGCCCGCATCACCATCGTCAAAGTCAGAGCTGGGAGAGGGCAGGCTGGATGGATCATGGACGGTGCAGCAGACCAACGCAGCAGGCCAGCAGTGCCAGCGGCGCGTGAATATGCATGACGGGAGCAGCGTCAGTGTTTCAGAATATAGCAACATTCTTTCCTGAGCCTTCTGTTGCTATGCGCCTGTCCGCCTGAGCAGTGAGCACACCACTCCCTGCCAGCCTTTCTGCTGCAACACCACCTTCATTCTTTCCCACGCTTGTCCTTCACACTATCCGTCACTACTGCCCCACTACTGTATAACACTATGACTTGCAGATAACCGTCGCCACTGCCAGGAACAGACGCTATTCTCGCGTGGCCTCGATGTTGCAATTGCTCCTTCTCTTGCGTGATTGAAAGGCTGAACGCGAGCTATACCGCCGTGGCATACTTAAAACACGACACCCTCTCGCGCTCTCTCCAATGTCACTCTTTTGGCGCACCACATGTCCGGCGCGGCAGGCATGGTTCTGGATATGCGCGGCCGTTATCACATTCCTCTCGCTGGAAGCAACAGCACAGCTCAACAACGAGACGTCGCCGACGCATCAGTTCAAGTCGGTAAGTTTGGGTCGATCCCAGAGTCGCGCCGGCGCCAAAGCCACACACAACTTCCACCCGCCCCTGGCGTGAACCTCGTTGAGCAATAGTTGGGGCTGACCACATGGCGAACACGAACAGCGACCAGATTTACACGCGCCGATCATAAATTTCTCCATCCTCAAGCCCGACCTCGTCACACCGGGCTACATCTTCTTCGCGCCTTTCCGCAACATCGACCCGGGCCCGTACATCTACGATAACGCCGGCAATCTCGTATGGTCAGGAGCAGGCCAGAGCGGTCCGCTGACTTCGCACAAACCGCAAGTATGCAAGTACAAAGGGCAAGATCATCTGTGCTTCTTCACGGGAGAGCAGCATCAGGGTTTCGCCCGTGGTCATGGAGTCATTATGGACAAGCACTATCGCGTGGTGCGGACGGTTGAAGCGCAAGGTGCAGGAGCTAGTTGCGACATGCACGAGTTCCGAATGACACCCTACACGAATGGGAGTACTGCTCTTGTGACGGTCTATCAGCCCAGGCAGTACGATCTCACCACCAATCCGCGCTACAACGTGCAAGGCGGCATGGGCTGGATCGTGGAAGGAGTCTTTCAGGAAATCGACATTGAGACTGGAAGGCTGATATTCGAGTGGCGCTCGCTGGACCATGTAGATCCGTCCCAGGCCTGGACGTTGCCCGGATCGACAGATACGAGCGGAACGGGTCTCCACGAGCAGGAACCTTGGGACTATTTCCATATAAATTCTGTCGACAAGAACGAAGACGGTGATTACTTGGTTTCGGCGCGGCATGTCAGCGCGATCTACAAGGTGTCTGGCAAAGACGGCAGGATTTTGTGGCAGCTTGGAGGCAACAGCCCGGACTTTGAGCAGACCAACTTCAAATTCTCTTACCAGCATCACGCGAGATGGATGTCAGAGAATGAAACACACACGGTATTTTCATTCTACGACAATGCCAGCAACGCGTACAACAGGACCGGCGACTTCTCCCATGGGTGGATCATCGCGATCGATCACATTGCCGAAACAGCAACAAAGATCAAGGAGTGGGGGGCACCGGAGCCTGACGGAGGACTTCTTTCGTCCTCTCAAGGCAACATGCAGATGCTGCCGAATGGCGGCTGTCACATCGGATGGGGCGAACATGCGTATTTCTCGGAGCACACAGCAGACGGTGAAACTGTCATGTACGCTCGGGTAGCCGAACGAGCGTCGAACGTCATGATATACAGATCAAACAAGTACAATTGGACCGCCGAGCCTCTCACCAGCCCAGCACTTTGGACGTACAGCAGGAGAGGAGAAGGTGTGATGGGATTCTGGGTGTCATGGAATGGTGCGACAGAAGTCAGGAGCTGGAGGTTCTTCACCGGACCCAGTCCGGATGGTCCTTGGAGATTTGTCGGCAACGTGTACAAGACTGGTTTCGAAACCGAGCACCACATCGAAAGCTTTGCGCCCTGGTCGTATGCCGAGGCTGCTGACAGCAAAGGACGGTGTCTGGGGCGAAGCGTGATCTCCAAGACGTTCGTTCCAAGTGAGACGATGCGAGTGAACTGTGGTGATCGGGGTTGCAACTATGCGTTCCCCGTACCTCCTGAAAAGGCAACACCGTACGACGCCAAATATGAGACTCCGGATGAGTTCCTGTCACCGCATCGAGGCTACAATACCAGCCATTACTACCAGGAACTGCCCAACGTGACTCAAATGGGCAGCGATTCCGACGATTCCGACTCGGATGATAGCGAGACGGGTGCGCTGGCAGTGGGTGCCGGCCTGCTTCTGGGCGGCACTGCTGTCATTGCTGGGTTCTACTTCTGGCGAAGAGGAGCCTTGCGCAAATTCCAGGACCGGCTCACGGACAGCTCGATAGGATCGCAGCTTAATCTTGGCCGGTATTCGAGGGTAGGACAGCAGAAGGACGTTGAGGGATTTGACAGCGGGCACAGCACGCCGGCCATATCCTGACAATCAACGAGAACTTGGAAGACCAAATACATTTGATCTTCTCTACGGCTAAGCAAGCGTAGGCATGCTGGCCGCTTGGACGTGACATTGACTTGAATTGGGCGAATGGCTGCATTGCATGGCGAGGCGTTTTGTGGGAGCTCGAAGCAGCATTTGTGCATTTCGGCAGCGCGGTGCATGGGTAGGAGTTTCGCATGGTCCAGATGATACGAGCTCGTATGAGTAGAAAGTTGATATGCAGGAGAAAGCTTCCAATGTGAGGGAAGAGTGGTCGTAGGTACTTTCGTATTGAGAGGCAATCACGACGAAGCAGCCTTTTACGCCCTTTCCGCGCTCGGATTCACGACGATGGCATGTGCAGATAGAAAGGTAGGAATGCTTGCGACTGCATGCATACTTGATGTATCGGTTTCTGTATGCGAGGATGATG
Source organism: Pseudocercospora musae (assembly GCA_001578225.1). NCBI lineage: Eukaryota > Fungi > Ascomycota > Dothideomycetes > Mycosphaerellales > Mycosphaerellaceae > Pseudocercospora > Pseudocercospora musae. The sequence continues at coordinate 5,927 of LFZO01000071.1, forward strand.
ATGGCCATGATCATCAACATCATCAACATCATCATCATCAACATCATCATCATCATCATCAACATCATCATCAACATCATCATCAACATCATCTTCATCATCATCAACACCATCATCAACATTGTCATCATCATCATCAACATCATCATCATCATCAACACCATCATCAACATCATCATCATCATCATTATCATCATCAACATCATCATCATCATCAACATCATCAACATCAACAGCATCGCCTGGCCGCGTACTGGCACGTTTCAGACGGGAGAAGACGGAAGTCGGGTGCCGTGGCGCGACTTGGCAATTACCAGGGGCTTGACCAGGATGATGCGCGGCTGCTGCTTCCTTGGCGACGGACTTCCTTGGCGACGGAGTTTTGATGCATGAGCCTCAGGCGATCAACGATGAAGCGGAGCGGATATCTTGGCACGCGGCCGCGCAATTGCAGCGCTAATAAGATGAAGACTGGAAGTGCGAGTACGCAAGACAGCACGCAAGCGCAAGCGCAAGCGCCGGAGCAGTCGGAGTGTGTGTGCGGCGCGCCTGCTCAATGTGCCTTCGCTCGCTCTGCCGACACCTGTAGCGCGGCCGCGCCCTCCTCCCGCTGAGCATGGCACAATCACAACAACACCACCACCGCAACACTTCTCGCCATAAAGACTGGTCACATGCGCCTGAAACGGAGAATGGCAGCTTCGGTGCCCGCTTACACTCACCACGATTTCCCATGCGATCCTCTCCACCCTACAGTGACAGAAGCACAACCCACCTTCCACCCCCGCCACCGCCGCCGACATGGACGAACATGCCCAACAAGCGCCAATTGGCTATCCTCGCCGCCTCTCGCTTCGTCGATTTTTTCCAGATGGCCGCCCTGCAGACCTTTATGGTTCATCAGCTGAAGAGCTTCGATCCAGAATTATCAGATGTCACAATCTCACATCAGGCAGGTGTACTACAAGGTGCATTCACAGCGGCGCAAATCATTACGAGCGTATTATGGGGCAGAGCGGCGGACCATCCGATGCTAGGGAGGAAGTCGGTGTTGATGATAGGCTTGGTGGGCACTGCAATCGGTTGCGTTGGCGTGGGTTTTAGCACCACATACCAGCAAGCAGTATTTTGGCGCTTCGTGAGTGGTGCGATCAACGGCACTGTGGGATCTGCGCGGACCATGGTCGCCGAGTGCACACCGAAGCCATGGCATCCGCGAGCATTCTTGCTACTTCCAGCAGCATTCAACGTCGCAAACGTCGCAGGACCAATTTTGGCGGGACTTTTGACGGATCCGACAGTGAACCTGCCTAGGCTATTTGGTCCAAACAGCACATTCGGTGGCGCACAAGGCGTGCTGTGGATGCAGAGATATCCATATGCTGCGGCGAACCTAATCAGCACAGTCCTGTTGCTTATAGAGGCTGCCATTGTTCATTTCGCGCTGAAAGAGACGTTGAAAGGCAGGCTTCCCATGGACATAACAAAATTCGATCCATTGACCATTGTGAGGAATGCATACAGCCAGGTTACGCAGATGAAAGATCAGGGTTACAGGATGCTACAGCAAAGCCATAGAGAAGGACTCCTGTCAGGACAGGAAGGACGTGGCTCGGTCGAGATGGACAGACTCACCACAGCCGGAGAAAAGCACGAGATCAGGCCCGTGCAGCGTTTACCATTCAGCAGGATCTGGACGACGAATGTTCTCTGGACACTACTCAGCATTGCGATTTTTGACTTTCACATGGGCGCATTCGCCAATTTGTGGATCCTGTTCCTAGCGACTCCGCGCGAATTCGTATCGGACGACGAACCAGGATACCGCAGGAGAAGCATGTTCAAATTCTCGTCTGGACTGGCTTTCCCACCTCCAACGATCGGGTTCGCCATGGCCATTATCGGCTTTATTGGTGTTGCCCTCCAATTCTTGCTATACCCTTGGGCGAACGGACGTTTCGGTCTCATGCGCTGCTTTAGAGGCTCGCTCTTCTTCTTCCCAGCAGCATACTACCTGGCGCCCTATCTGGCACTCCTTCCCTCCACCACGCCCGCCCCCGAACCTGCAAGCGGCCTCATCATCTGGTTCGGCATCAGCTTCGTGCTGTTCCTCCAGGTCGCCGCTCGCACATTCGCACTTCCGGCATCGATCATTCTCCTCAACAACAGCTCTCCACACCCCAGCGTACTGGCCACGATTCATGGAATTGGAAATGCATGCAGCGCGCTTTTCAGAACGGTTGGACCCATGCTCGCCGGCTATTGGTTCGGCATCTGGACTGAAAGAGGTATTGTGGGCATGGCATGGTGGATAGTTGCAACAATCGCGGCATTTGGATGTATCGCTAGCTTCAAGGTCAGGAATGGCAGTGGGCATGAAATATCCCTACCTGGAGAAGAGGATGGAATGAAAGCTTCCGAAACAGGACAAGGGAGCGGGGACGGAAGATAGATTCAATTGCATGAAAGATGGCAGCCAAGTCGGCAGCCTCACGATGACTATCACTGTCACTTTCGTCTGGCGAAGAGCTAATGTGGTCGCACATTTAGTTCATTCTCAGCTGAGGTCAACGTAGGGCAACGAATTTGCTCGGCAAACGCTTTCGAGCATGATCATCACCCTCGGATGGCGTTTCTCGATCGACTCTTCTGGCTGCCCCTGCCTTTCAGCTTCTCCTCCCTGTCACACATAGCTGAGCGCAAAATCATGGCCAGAAATGAGCACGGATTTCGTCTTCCGGCTACCGAGTGCATACTGAAGACGCGCAGACCTCGCCTAACCCAGATGCATGTACCTATCTATGTACCCTCTCTACAGCCTTCACTTACCCAGACACATCCAGACTGATCGACTAGTATAAGGTTCCGCATTGACTTGCACAACGACCCTGGTCAAGGTCAAGAGATCTGTGGTCTACTGAACTCCCACCATGCCGGACAACAAACACCCGGACAACAAAGACCAAGATCACATCACTCACACCGAAAGGATCGAAACTCCTCCCTCATCCCACTTCCCCAAGGACCATGCAGAAGTCACCCTCCACCACGACCTCATCTCCCCCGAAGCTCTCGGCCAAAACTTACCTGATCATTACTACACCTCCCCGTCCTTCATCGGCACCTTGATCGCAACATGTCTGGCCCAAATCTCAGGATATCTCGGTTGGGTTCTACCCGCAAATACGATTTCTCTCATTGTTGCGGAACTCGATCCCAACAACACCTCTGGTTCTTCCATCTGGCTGGCTGTTTCCTGGCAAGCTGGTTTCACCGTGGGCTTTTTGTGGGTGGGGAGGTTGAGTGATATCGTACGTCTATCCCATCTGGCGCCCGTAGGCTGCCAACACTTCCTGACTCGCTTCGCTAGTTCGGCCGCCGCTACTTCTTCATGGGCTCCTCCATCTTCGCGATCCTAGGAAACATCATCGGTGCCTCCGCCAACTCTCTCAACATGTTGATCGCATGTAATTGTATCAATGGACTGGCTGCGAGTGGACAGTTGAGCTTTTCCGTGGTGCTGGGCGAATTGGTGTCCAACAGGAACAGGGGGCTGTACAATGCTATCGTGCTGAGCACGAGCGTTCCGTTTGCGGTGTTTGGACCGCCCATCGCCAGAGTAAGGAAACGGAGACACCGCGCTGCGCTCGGTACGATTTTCGCTAACGCTCCATACAACAGGCCTTCTTCGAGCATACCACGTTAACGTTTCGCTGGTCCTATATCCTCGGTGTAATCGTCAACACCATCGCTGTAATTCTGTACTTCTTCTTCTACCACCCACCCTCCTACTCCCTGTTACACGTACACGGAAAATCCAAATGGAAACAACTTCTCTCCTTCGACTGGATCGGAATGTTCCTCTTCACATTCGGTCTCGCTGTCTTCCTCGTCGGCTTGAATTGGGGCGGAACCGCGTATCCCTGGAAATCAGGCCACGTCCTGGGAGCCTTCTTCGCAGGCATAGCGGGAATGGTCGCTTTCTGCGTCTGGGAGGCATACTGTCCTCACGAATACCCTCTCATGCCCATGGCACTGTTCAAGAACTACAAATACGATGCTATCGTCGCTTGCGCAAGTATCGGAGCCATGATCTATTACGCCGGAACTGTGATTTGGCCTACGATGGCAGGAGCATTATTCACGACTTCGGTGGAAAGAGTTGGTTGGTTGAGTTGTGCCGTGGGTGGAGGCTTGTTGTTGGGACAAATTGCCGCAGGAATTGGGGTTCGCTACATCCCGCGTATGAAGATACAGATGACTGTCGCTGCGGTCATTTTGATGGGATTCATCGCGGCTTTGGCTTCTACGACTCCGGAATCTGAAGGACGGACGACGGCTTTCTTGTTGATTGGGACTGCTGCGGCGGGTTATGTTGAGAATTTGACGCTGAGCACCATGGCTCTCGTTTGGGAGCCGGATGATATCGGACTTGTTGCGGGAGTTTTGGGTGCTATCAGGACTGCAGCTGGGGCTTTGGCCACGAGTATGTACAGCAGTATTCTGTCGACGGAGCTGGCGAAATTCTTGCCGAGATATGTCGGACCAGCGGCTGTCGAGGCTGGACTTCCGGAGGATAGCGTTCCGGCTCTGCTGGCGGGAGTCAGCGCAGGGAGCTTTGCAAGCGTACCTGGGATCGACAGTGGGATCATTGAGGTTGTCGGAACGGCGACTCAGCAGGCATATGCGGCATCGTTCAGGACCGTGTTTCTTTGTACTCTGCCGTTCAGCGTGATTCTACTCGTGGCGGCTGTGGTCTGGTGTCCGAACGTGGAAGATTACATGACGGAGGATGTGGCAAGGAAGCTGCAAGGTGTTCGAACGAAGGCAAAGGTGACGAGTGATGGGCAGGGTGAAAAGTCGTAAAGTGTGCAGCTAGCTATCCGACCTAGTAAAACATGATTCATGTCACCAAGTGCTCACCAAGTTCTTTTCTTCCTATTTTCTGAGCCCGGCGCACAGCTTACGCCCCAATTACTGCGTGCTAAGAGTTCATCGTGGGCAGCAAATCGCTACACCATCAGGGCAAGAAGCTGTCGCGCCAGATCTTTCGTGGTCTAGACCTCGATGGACCGACCTATTGTGTACATATCTACTCATCACCGCTCAACTCAATGACACGATGTGCTTCATCCATATTCCCTCCCTTAGCATGACGTTTGTAGTTCCAAAGCGAAGTCAAGACAAACAAACAGCTACTCATGGCCTTCAATTCCATATAATGATACAAAACTCTAGGTTCTCTCAATCACAGGGTATCCAATCTCTTGAGTCTCTTCTTCCCGGTCAATGTGTGTAATGATACAATCCCCTTCCACGCTGATGCAATCGTTGTTCAAGCAAACGAAACTCGTTATCTTACTTCAGTCCAAAGCCTTCACTCTCATCCACAGCCCTCCAGAGCTTCTCTTCAAGCTGCTCACGATAGTCATACCGCCACAGCACCAACATATTGAAACATGTCCTCGCAACGGGAAATCTGCTTCTTTCGTCTCGACCACCGCCCCCCCATCCGTCGCCTCCAGCTTGTATCCTGAGAATCAGGCTCGTTGCGCCAACAGCAGGAATTCGATCGGTACCGGTGATGAAAGTCAGGAGCTTCCTCTGCTTCTCAGGAGAGGCTTCAGCGAAAAGCTCCCAGAACCATGCGATAACAGGCACTGATTCGGCAGGCTTCTGAATGGCCTGATGAGGAGGTTGGAAATGACGCCAGTTTTCGTATTGTGCTACAGCTCGAAGCGAGTCTACATCCAGGCTTTCGTCAGAGCCGCGGATGAGCAATTCAATTTCCTCCGCCCGGAAAAGGGACAGCGCATTGCCTTGACATACTTGGAAGAAGCCTCGCTTGAAGGGCTCGAATTGTCGCGTCACTGCTGTGTCGAGCATATATCGCACGTAGGCATCGACGAACTCGTGCCGATTCGCATTCGTGACCGGTATATTGGCCCCGTTCGCTTTCAGAGGTACATCTGTGGTGACGCCATACCGCTCAACCGAAGCAACGAAGTCGCGACAGTACGTAGCTTCAACGTCGCCATCAAAATCGAGCAACTTTTGCAGACCGGCTGCCAGCGACGGACGGAATTCGGCGAGATCATTGAGCGTGTATGTCATCTGACCTTTGGTACCTGTCAAGGATGATACATTCGTGTTGGCGGCAGACGTGACGGAAGATGGAGCAGCGGCGAGCAGTTTCCGAAAGGCGAATGGAGGCAGAGCAACATCCAGGATAGTGCTGTTGTATATTGCTAGACCGAGCAGTGCCCCAACGAGAAAGTACTGGTCCGACGTCTCGAAGGAATTCGGATTGAAGTAGCAAGTGTTCGACTCATCATCGTAAACGAACATGCCATGGTTCGGATCGAAAATGTCGCGCACGAGCATGAGAAACCACTCTTTCCTCGGCCCGCCAGCATCAACACCTTCCTCATCAGTAAAGTGTACCCGCAGCCCTTTCTTCAATTCTTCCTGGCCCGCGCCAACGGCCTCGCTGATTTGTCGAAGACTGTCATCAACCATGCATTCACGGCGGACGCGAAGGTGGAAGTGGCCATCGATCGTCCGATTATGGAGGACCTGATCGAAGTATGCCTCGCGAGCTTTGACTTCCATTTGCCGTCTTGCGTCGTGTTCCAGGATCTTGATCTTGGTGCCAATGGAAATGAAAAGAGGATACTTGCAGAAGGCGAACTTCTCTCGTCGAGTCTCCCAAACCCTGAAATCCGCGATCATATCGTGGTAGTCCAGCAAGGTATTGTAGAAACTTGAGGTGTGCAAGAGTTGACCGCTTCTCTTGGCTTTGGCAGAAGGTGAAAGACTGCTACCAGCTACAAGGGAATCGACTCGGGCTTCATCAGTCTGACTGCGCTTCCCTTGCCAGATATTGTTGGCAGTGAACAACATCGACATGACGCTGGCCGCCACCTTGGTCTGCCAATCGTCCGTCCAGTCTGGCTCTCCACTCGTTTCATCTTTGCTTTTCTTGACCGATCCGCTCAGACCCATGGCTGCGTGTAGTTGGGCCGACGTGTTCATTGCACCACCTGTGAGATCCGGAATCAGGCCGCCGTCAACGACAGCACTCGTTCTACGCGGCCGTCCATTTCTGCGATCAATGCGGTAATTCACGAAGCTGGCGACAAGGTCGATCGTTTTGACGAATTGGTCTTCATGATATCGCGAGAACCAGCCCGCAAGATACCAGTGGCAGGTTTCTGGAGTACCAGATAGCAGGCCAAATATGCGCTTGAGAAGGCCGTTGTGCTGACTGCCAACATGGCCAGGTGACTTTCCGGGCGTCGGCCTCAAAGGGCTCGCCTGCACGCCACCATTTTGCTGTCTGGTTGCAACTTGTCCGAGAAATGTGTTCCTGCCAGATTTCGTCCTTCTCGGTCTCGTTGATGGGTATAATGATGGGTTCATAAGTATGATCAAAAGCCATCGCAAGTCATCTGGTTCCTTCAATGGCCTGGTTGGTCGTTTCAATATATTCTCAGTAATCTTCAGTAGCGCCCGAATGGCGTGCTCTCTAGCTTCAGCAATATCGTCGTCAACCATGTCAGCATTAACATCGCTTAGGATGTCATCTTTGACAAAGCCAGCTTCGTCAGGATTGATTGACTCTATCTTCGATTTCCAGTCTTCTCCGGCACTGTGGATTAGCTCATACCAGGAGCTTACTTCACGCCAGTTGATATTGGGTGATTTTGAAGCGACCGCACGCCGCGGCCCTTCGCCGACCTTCTTGCGACGGATGGCCTTGTCGAAGCGATCCAATCTGCCAGTCCACCAGGTTCCATTCTCGCCAATGTCACCAAGCAAAAGGGTCTTTGCGTCTAATTCAGATAGTCCGCCCACAGGACTCGGTTTTGTGCCCACAGTTGGCTCAGGTGGAGGCGTCGTGATGTCGCTAGCGCTGCGCGCCCTCCCCTTCATTGCAGGCCTCACTGTGCTGAAAGACGAATTCAGGCACTGGAAGTTGCCATAATTTGCAGACATGTAGTCTTCGAGCGGCCTGAAGATGGTCTTAACACGATCATAGCGACGTCGCTGTTCGGTCTCTCCCGCAGTTGCTCTTGAACTTGGCTGATGCCGAGGTGGCAGATGTCCGTTCGATTGCAAACTACCATTGAGAGGAGGTAACAGGTTGTGAGAGGGCCGTCTGTTGGGAAAGCTCACTGGTGGAGGTGGCGGTGGCGGTTTCCGAGACGGCCTGGCTGGCATCGGGACTGGCTTTCGAGAGACAGACGCTGGATGTGCAGACTCGTCCCCTGCCGAGGAACCAGTGACGAGTGGAGTATCAAGGCGAGTGGCGCTGAAGGGGCTGAAGTCTGTCCGCTCACGTATTGCTCCGTTGGGTGCAAGAACAGCAGCTTGTGCCTTGGGCGCATCAGGCGGAGAAGTCGAAATTGCGTCCTCTATCAGCTCTTTTGCTGCGGTCGCCGTTTCGAGGTCGACGGCACGCATGGCTGCCGGCAACTGATCAGGACCGAAGACATCCTCCTTAGGCGTAGGCAGGGTCCGTGATGCAGGCTCGTCTGGCTTTGGACATCTTGACTCTAGATATGTCACGATACACTTGTCGATGATGGCACGCGTCCTCTCAACGGATATAGGAAGCTTTACAGCTTGATGTGCGTGTTCTGGACATGTGTCGGCTCTCTTGACCTGCGGCCTGTCCTTCTCCGCTTGCTCCCGCTCTTCAACCGGCTTTAGGTCATTGATGGTCAAGCATGCTATGCACCTAAATGTGACCAGATCTCTTGGCACGTTGACCTTGTTGTCGCAGCACATGCATCTCCTCGCTGCCTTGCTATCGTCGTCTAGCTTTCCCTTCTTGCCTGAAAGCACTCTCGTTGGCGCACTCTGCGCTGCTCCATCGCCCAGCACTGGCACCAGCCCATCGTCTAGGGCAGCATCCGCGTCGTTGAAGTTTGTGCTCCTTTTGCGCCCGAAGATCTTAGGCAATGGATGACTGATGGAGCGGTTATGCGCATGCTGTCGCGTGCCGTTCGCACGTGGCCTGGTCGGACTCGCGGCGAATCGTTCCGCGTTCAGTGTCGGAGGATCGAGATAGTCGTTTGGTGGTGGCGGCCGCGTTCTGGTGCGATTCGCAGTATTGTCGGTGCTGTTCACTGGTGCTGGATTGGGCGCAGAGCTGCCACTAGACAGCAGTCGGCTGGACCAAGACGAAGGCATGCCGACGCGGCGCTCATCTGTCCCAACTATGATGTCCCTCCGCGCTGCGGTCACGCGTCCACCCAGAATGTGGTGTGGCACAGAGATAGGCGTACATCCAAGAGCCTCTGTCACCAAGCAACGAACGCGTGTACTGCAGCGGTCTGTCTAACAGCACCACCGAGGATCCAGGTTCAGTAAACTGTTGGCGGTATGGAAGGCAAGCTACCGGCGCCTCACACAAAAGCAGCCACGACTTCGGCTGGCAGCGCAATCAGCCAAAGCGAGCAGCAGCTACCGTGTAGCAGGAAAAGCAGACATATGTGCAAGGCACAATATACACACGGAAACGTTAACATTTCTGCTGGTAGAGCAGAGACGTCGTCTGCCAAGCTCAATACGAACCGCTTGCCGGCAGCAGAGGGGGTGAACCTTCGCAAGGGCACTCCATACTGTACTTGCACTAAGCGTTAAAGCATGGAACCACTTCTTCAGGCGTTCGCACATACATTTAGCCCGTGAGATCACGTTGAGACTTGCATTGTTATTGCTTGCAGTTCGTGGTTGGAGGGAAATGAGACCAAGGGTCCACGCTCGCATGTCACTCGTGGTAATTTGATCTCATTTCATGTGGCCCGACCGGCCGGCTTTCCCTACGTGACCAGAAATGGACCGCGCAAAACGCACGCCATATGCCCTCTGACTCTGTGCAGTAGACTTTCCCATACCGGTACAACTCCAGCGCGAAGGTGATGCAGCATGACTTCCATAAGACCTCGACGACTCCTCTCAACCTCTCGCTTATCTGTAGCGCCACAACGAAAGAGTGTTCTGCCTCTTCCAGGTGTGACGACGGCCGGCCTTGGTGTTGTTGTAGCGGTGGCCCTTGTTGAGACCTCTGCTCTTCTTGCCGGTGGCAGTCAGACCACGAGACTCGCGGTGCTTGTGCACAGGGTTGACGATCCAGTTGATGCGTGGGTCCTTGCGGATGGCCTTGTGTTGTGGGTCGACGAGGATGATCTCGTAGTACTTGTAGGTGGAGTCCTGGTTGATCCAGTAGCTGTTGAGCACGCGCAAGTTGGCGCAGCGACGTCCAACGCGCTCCTCAGCGGTTGACTTGAGCGAGCGCTGGTACTTGAGCTGGTTCACACCTTGATTGGTTGGCTTGCCTGTGTACATGTATCAGAAATCTGCACTATCCTCCTTCCTCTCATGTCTTTTCCAAACATACCGTAGGTGGCACCCTTTGGCACTGGCCTCTTGCGACCACCGCGGCGAACACGCACACGGTAGATGACATATCCCTGCTTAGCCTTGTATCCGAGGCGGCGGGCCTTGTCTGGACGGGATGGGCGCGTGGCGCGGTGGATAACGTTCAGCTGGCGGAGCTAGATTGATGTACTCTCAGCAAATGTTCAACGAGTACGATCAAAGCACAAGCATGTACAGCCAATGCTGCATGCTTTATGCCGCTCATGGAATATCGGTTCGTACCTCCCAGCAGCGAACGCGGAGCAAGAAGCGCATAACATCGCTCTGCTTCTTCTTTTGAAGCTCCTCGAGATACTTGTGGGCACCCATCTGTGAGCGCAATTAGCAGATGTGCTGTGGAGTTGTGACCGTCGCAGTCTCGATATGAAGATGGTGTAGCAAGGCAAGTATCCTCGTACTTCTTAATGCCATCGTTCCTCTCGATTCGTGCGGTTCGTCGTACCTTGGCTGTGTTGGCGGGTGTTGCTGGTCGGCTGGCGTCGTGCCTTGCAAGAAGTCTGGAAAGTCGGAGATGGAAAAGATGGAGTGGAAGGTGCGATGCCAAGATGTGGAAATTCACGACGAATCAAACAAGTTCGCTTAAGAACAACGCTAGCAGAGGGCTTGCTTGGCACTTTTGGCTGCTGCTGGGATCATGAAACATGGCCGCCCTTGCTGGGTACACATGATCTTTTGACGAGTTCAGACTGATCTGCGAGACTTCTCTTCAATCACCAATGTCCTCCAATGCCTCGCTGATAATACAACGTCCGATCAAGTCATCTGAAGCGCAGGATCACTTATGCAAGAGCGAGTACAAGGCCTGCCATTGCCACTCCCCGTCAACCCGGACCTTGCCTCTGTACATTCCTACTGACCAATCTGACGTCGCCATGAGAATCGAAGAACGCTGAGGACCACACGAACTCGCACAATGCCAATGCCATAGATGGAATTGATGCCTGACGACCAGAAGCCGAATGGGACCTTATTGCCCACACTGGAAGGATAACAATACCAACAAGCCCTCCAACCTTGGATCCTCTATCGAGCGCCTCGCTATTTCGATTTGCACTTCTGTTCCTCCACGGTCGGCGTAGATGCCCAGGGACCTAGCAGACAAGTTGAAGGCGACTGACTGCAAATCCGCTCGGCGTCACTTCTCCCGGCATGCGTGTCGGAGGCAGCCGTCCTGCCCTCAGTCTTCTGAAGCTCCGAATAGATGGCAGCGCAGATAATGTGTCTAGATTGATCACGTGTCGTTCTATTCTACTGCCGCGAAGCCGAAAGAGTTCGAGACCGCCACATGCTGCCGCAGCACCTTGAAGCTAGAGTCCCGAGAAATGGTTCAGCTCGCGTGTGTGGTGAAAGCAGCTCTGCTGTCTTGGAAGATGACTGTTCCTTCGCATCTCCTCAGCCGTGGTGCAGCAGCAGCAAGGCTTATTTGTATCAGCACGCACGCGTCCAATGTTCTGAGGCAGTGCTCACCGATCATCTCCAGCTCCAGGCGACGACTGTTGCGTAGTTCTACTGTAGCTGCACGCGCTTCATCAATCTTCTTATTAGCTGCCTGCCTAGAGCACCATTGCGAAGCCAGCCTTCCTGTGTCCACAACACAACCAGATGGTATACCGAGGCAAGGTACGACCCCTCCTGCGCACCGAGCTTTGGTAGAACTATAGCACTGACAGTGACCACACTCTAGCCTTCAGCCGGTTGCGAGAACTGTCGCAAGGCCAAGAAGCGATGCGGACTGGAACAGCCATCGTGTGCTCGATGCGTGAAGCTCAAGAAACCGTGCAGCGGATACCGCGATGTCAATCAGCTCCAGATCCAGGATGAAAGTGCTGCGGTCCGGCTCAGAGCAGAACGCCACAAGGCTCGAGCAGCACCGCCCTCCGTTCCTCGACCAGCTCCATCGAACCCCACAAAGACCGAAAAAGGTCTTGCCACCCCAGCAGCGACAACAGCGCCGCACTCCGAGCCTTCTCCTCATCAGAGCGAGACATCTTCCTCGAGCGACGAGATCATCGACATACCGATACGTTCGAAGAACGATCAATTGATCGCGACTAACCATTTTGCGCACGATGGCCCGGAGCAGCAGTCTGAGCAAAAGCCTCAGCGGGCCCTTGGCATACCATTGACCATCAAACATGATGCGGATGAGGTTGGAGTCACCTACTTCTTCAAACAGTTCACTGCCGATAATGGACACTGGACCTTTCTCCGGAAATATGAGAAGCGATCCAGACTGGACCCCGTGCTAGACCTAGCGATCAAGGCTTGCGGTATTGCGGCACTAGACAATGTGCAGCCATTAGTCATGGGACGAGAGTATTCAAGAGCAATTTACGCCCAAGCGCTGAGTCTTCTTCATGGAGCCTTGCGCGACCCGAAACGGTGTAGATCAGACGAGAGTCTAATGGCCGTCTTAATGCTTGGCTATTTCGAGAACTTGACCTGCGATGGTCGAGAATCAATACAATCATGGAAAGCACACATTCAGGGAGCAATGCAATTAATGCAGCTACGAGGGAAGAACCAGTTCAAGTCTGTGGTCGGACAGCTGCTATTCCGCGAGATTCGTGCTCAGATTTTGATCTACACGATATGGGACGATCTCGACCCTCCATCCTTCTTGCGAGACTGGAACCAAGACCTGCAATTCCACTCTGCAAACATTGAAGTCATCACACCTGCAGATGAACTGTCGCTGATATGCTTCGACTTTTCGAGACTGCGATACCGAATGCGGATGCAGACGATCACCGACGAGGATGCATACAACACTATCAACCAGATCGAGATGAGAATGGTTCAATGGTCAATCGACTCGATGAACACTCACCAGGCATGGAAGTACCGAGACTTGGAAGTCCAGGACAGCCCTCACGTATGGAATGGCATGGTGCACACCTATGAAGGACATCCGGCAGCAAGCGTGTGGGAAACATATCGCAGTGTCAGAATCATGGTCACCCGAACCCAAGAGCTACTCCTTCGACGTTTCGGTGTCCCAACCGAACAACAAGAAGCCCAGGTATCATATTTCAAGAGCGTAAGACGACAAATGACGGATGACATCTGCGCCGCAATACCCTCCCAACTAGGCCACGCCCCAGGCTACAACTCACCCTGCATCCTCATAACAGCCTACGGCTCAATCTGGCCCCTCTTCTTCGCTGGCACCTGCGCCCTCGAACGCATAGGCCCACAAATCTGGACTTCCTTATCCGACCAAAACAGCACTTACAGCATGTCGACCGCCACATCCTCAGCTCTGGCTCAAGCCCTCTGGATCATCGGTCGCTTGGAATACGTATCCAAACACGTCGGTCTGCGCTGGGCAGACGGCATTGCAGCAACGTTGAAAGGAGATTTTGAAATCGCTGGAGACGAGGATCTATTACCAATTTATGGTGAGGTTGATAGTGGATATATCAAGATGTTCTGGAAACAAAAAATGGCCGAAATGAGGAAGAATGAATTGCCCAATTGGGTTGAGAAGGTCAAGAATTCTGGGAGGGGGCCGAGGCTTTTGATGGAGAAGGAGGGTCGGCTGAGTGATGCGCTTGCTCAGCCTAGAGAGCGACATGGACCTATTTGGGTTGGTGGTGGACGGATGGCGCATGCTTCGACGGGGTCTTAGTGGTAATGAAAGATGACGAGCACTTGAAACAAAGAGGGGACTGGACACGAGTGAGTTCCATCTTTGGAGTGTATGAGTGGCTTCAGTCTTTCCATGTACATTACGACAGCGTGGAGTGTGGTGTAACAGTGACTTATGTCCTTCTGAATCTATGGATTATCGTACAATGCAACTCTTCCTTTCTCTCTAGATCTTGGTGTAGCGCAAGTACGGCTTCACCTCCCGAACTTCGCCAAACTTCTTCTTTGCATCTGGTGTCGTAACCGAAGGCGGCACAATTACATCCTCGCCAACTTGCCAATCGATCGGCGTGGTAACGCCCTTCTTGTCGCCGGTCTGCAAAGAATCAATCACGCGAAGGACTTCGCCGGTGTTACGTCCTGTGGAAGCTGGGTACATCATCGTCAAGCGAATCTTCTTGCTCGGATCAATGACGAACACCGAGCGAATGGTGAAGGCAATCCCCTTGTCGTCAATGTTGTCGAGATCTTGTTGGTCGATCATATCATACTGGAATGCGACTTTTCGGTCTGCGTCTGCGATGATGGGGAATTGCAGATTAGTTTTGGAGATTTCGTTGATGTCTTGGATCCATCTGTCGTGGCTGCCGAGATCGTTGGCCGACTAGAGGCTCGGTATCAGTCAGTGGATGTGAACATGGCTTGGTGGTTCTGATGTAACTTACAAGGCCGATCATCTTCACGCCGCGCTTCTCAAATTCATCTTTCAGCTTCGAGAAGGCACCGAGCTCGGTGGTGCACACTGGAGTGAAATCTGCCGGATGGCTGAAGAGAATGGCCCACCTGGTGATTACACAAACGTCAGCCACATGCATGCACGAGATAAGCCTGTGGGATCATGCTGTGCTTTCGGCGTCAATATAGGAAGAGACGTTGGCAGCGCAATCATTCCCTCGACGTCGCAGTGCGAGTTTCAAAAGCGACGATTTGAAGGGCGTGAACCAAGGCATATCAAGAGTAGCATCCTATTATTATTTACGTTGAATACAAGTCGCTCATGTGGATAAGATTGTTATTGTGGTCTCCGCCTTGCATCTTTGTTCAAAGCGGCTGGAATATGTATGGCACTGTACTTACTTGCCGTCAAGCCACTGGTGGAAGTCGATATCGCCTTGCGTTGTCTTTGCTTGGAAGTTGGGGGCTTCGGATCCCAGACGAAGTCCTGCAATGCATCAATACAAGGTCATCCTCGACATGCATCAATGGGTATGCATACGTGGCTGCTCAGCAGGTACAGCTAGATATCTCCGAAAGACAGGTGAAGCTTGCCTCGATGCGGAGCTGTTGTGAGCTGCACAGAGTCTTGTTGCACGCAATGCAGCGCGAGTGAATGTGGCTGCCATTCTGACTTCCTTTCCCAAAGCTGTAAGGACTGTACTCCCCAAAAGATGTCTATGTCGTTGGCCACATTTTTTTCATCTCAGTCGGCGTTGGAGTCGGCGAGGAATTGTTCGAGCCTCAGGCGCCACAGAAGTCTTGGCGGAAGCCGAGTCTTGGCGGAAGCCGAGTCTTGGCGGAAGAGGAGTCTTCTCACTCCAACTTCCATCTTCCACGTCGTCCAACTCTGCCAGAGGAGATGCATATGATACGCAAGGGACCTCAGCTTCGCTTACCACCTATCGATATTCCGAATCACATGCTGCCGTCCCACCGTGTAGCTTCTCCTCACGACGCCGACGTATGACCTCGTGCATTACCAGACTTTGGATCGGCCGAACAAGACTGCACAACGACGTCTCGTCGCTCACCGCATACCGCATACCGCATACCGCATACCGCATACCGCATACCGCATACCGCATACCGCATACCGCATACCGCCGTTGAAGTAATACCGTCTTGAGCCATGCTTGCGAAATACATAGGGCAGCAGGAACGAGCGGCACGGCACATACGAATAGAGAACCTGATCTGCCGGCTTGGTTGTGCCTGACTAGATCCTCCGCAATTATGCTTCGCCATGACGATGTGCTGGCTGTTCCAACTGCCGCAAGCCACTGAGGTAGCCTCGCTTTGGTAGAAGTGTGTGTGTCCACACACTATGTGTTCCTGCACTCTCCGCAAGCATAGCATTCCCGTGATGCCACCTCGCTGCTGATCTCGCCGAAAGTGGTATGTCGAAGTTCACGCACTACTCGAGCTTGCTATTGTTAAAGTCTCAGCTATTGTCCGGCACGGTCAGGCATCTGAGGTGAGGTTTCCGAGTCTTCCATTGCATTGATATATTGGTATCCTTTCTTATGCTTCAATCTCGCCTTCTTCTGCGAAGGTGAACGCGCGGGACTCAGCAAGTCAAGAGCAAGCATCATCTTTCTGACCATCCGACTGGCAAGCGCAGTCACTGGACTTCACACCAATCTTCATTATCAGCATGATCGCAGGAATATTCTTATGATTCATCGTCAACAGCAAAGTTAGAGCAGTTCATCCAACATCAGTCGGATCAGCCTAAAGAGAATAATTAAGACAACGCTTAAAGAACAAAATTATGCCTGCTCTCACATTCTGGACTGCATGTACAGCGGCACTTGGCCTGACTGCAGGAACGCCTCTCAAGAGACATGAGCTCAAGAATCGAGATTCAACGGGATGCGGCATGACCCATAATGAGGGCTTCAATAACGGAACAGCGAATCATTGCATTGAATCCGGCGGCTACACCAGAACCTACGCAGTGAATGTGCCTGATGGTTACAACGACAACACCGAGAAGAAGTGGCCGCTCATCATCGATTATCATGGCAAGTTACCATCCTCATGTGATTCATCCACAAACTGACTAACATCATTCGCCAAACAGGCAATGGCGGAACGCCCTATCAGCAGTATGACAACTCACAGTACTACAAATACTCTGCTGGTCAAGAGTATCTGGTAGTCTATCCCCAAGGCTACAATGGATCTTGGCAAGGCCCTTCCTACGCGGTCAAGGGTGTAGACGATCTCCAGTTTACGACAGATCTCCTCGCCAAGATGCGAACAAAATACTGCATCGATGACAACCGCGTCTACGCCTCAGGCAAGTCTAACGGTGGAGGTTTCGTAGATACGCTTGCATGTTCCGACAACGGAGATGAATTCGCCGCCTTTGCAATGGCATCAGCAGCACTCTACACAGACACCCGCGAAGGAAGCTGTACGAAGAAGCGCGCAGTCCTCGAGAGCCATGGAGATGAAGACTCGACAATCCCATACCATCCGACAAAAGACGGATCAGGCGGTCCTCTGCCAGATATAGACAAATGGGTCTCGTGGTGGGGACAACGAACTTGCGGATCTGGCGCCATGCCAGTCAATTCCGGCGATTTGGGAGGCTACAACACGACATGCTACTCCTGCGGCGACTATTCTGATGTGATCTCTCACTATCAGATCTTCGATCTGGGACATTGCTGGCCAAGCTCCACGAGCAGTAATTGGGATGCAAGTGATCATTACGACCAGACAACGAGGAAGTGTTTGGACAAAGCCTTGGACTATACTCCAGTTGTGCTAGATTTCTTTGGAAAGTGGAACTTGGCAAATGCGCCGTAGTACGAGTGCATGGATTTGGCGGGATGACATCGACAGCAACAGGAACTCAATAGTTCGGGACGACAGAAGACAGAACAGAAATAACGCTTAGTCAGGAGCAGCGTTATCGACGTCTTTCCGATCACGTCTTTCTTCCGCGACCTTGAGCAAAGTCATGCTTGTAAGCAATCTAAATCCTCCCAAAAGCACCAAAGATCTACACCCAATGCCATGCCTCGAAAGCCCATATATAATCCTCCTCACAACTAAACGCCGTATGCGGCGCTCGTCTCGCCAATCCATCTTCAACCTTCGAATCAAAGATCTTTGACAAGAAAGCACCCTTCGGCTTCATCTCAGAAACATACCACCACTTATGCTCGTCCGGACCAGAAGGTGGCTCAGCAGCCCAGGCCTCTACAGGAGGCTTCGGAGCATATGCATCTTGACCGATTTCACTGTCCCTTCGAGATTCCTTGGGGAAACGGATTGTCTGTTCGTGGAGGTGTGAATCCGGAACGCCACGAGCATCATAGACTGCTAGAGCATCACGGGTTACGGGGGTGGTGAATTGGTCGCCAGACGTTCATGATTGCGAAGCGTTGGTTCTTGAGGCTGTTGGAGTATCCTGGCAAAGCCCCGCTGATCCGAGTGTAGGCTCCTTTGTAGGATTGATCAATGTGGACGAAACCTGCGTAGCCTGGAGCTGGTGTGCGGACGGCGTCGTCCAGGTCTTTTCCGGAGGCGAGGATTCGACGTTGGTCTTGACGACGGACGACGTGGGCGAAGGGGACAACTATCGTGGCGTTTGTGCTATTTT
Source organism: Pseudocercospora musae (assembly GCA_001578225.1). Taxonomy (NCBI): domain Eukaryota; kingdom Fungi; phylum Ascomycota; class Dothideomycetes; order Mycosphaerellales; family Mycosphaerellaceae; genus Pseudocercospora; species Pseudocercospora musae. The sequence continues at coordinate 24,360 of LFZO01000071.1, forward strand.
TTTTGATGTGAGTTGACATGCTAGGATTGGTCGGAAGCAAGGTAAGCTCACTATTTCTTGAGCAATTCGGCACATTCTGGATAGTAGACTTGCTTAATCTGGTCTTCGGGTGTCGAACGCTTTTTCTGAACTTTCGTGTTGAACGACTTGGAAACCCTGTTTGTCCAGAGTGATACTTTCTTCACTGTGACGAACATCATTGATGTTCACTTTCGTGGCGGCTTGCTTCTTGCGCAGTTCTCCAATTGTGCCTGCGTGAATAGTGTCACCATTCTTGGTTTCGATAGTTAAGAAAAGTTGAGATTACACCTAGCCTCTGTACATCGGTAGTCATGATGATGATTGTTGTAAATTTCCGAGGTCTCGAGAAACATTAAACTTGGAGTGAGATGTGCGTCTCTGAGCTGAATATATGTTGAGGTGCGCTGCTACTGCTACTGCTGCTGCTGCTGATGATGATCTCATGGCCACATGCCACTCTAACGTTTGCTACAAAGGGAAGATCTTCCGCTGTGTCAGCAGGTGTGAGGTCAATAACTGGGTAGAGCTTGACTGTGAAGCTAATTATCTTGTCAGCTCGGATCACTCGCCATTGAGCTTCAGATATTGAGGCTTTCACACTGACCAGTACTCAAGGTAAGTTTCGGAAATGTCGTGAAAGCTAATACACGTAGTCACCATCTCCACATGTCGATCAGTAGGATTTTCCGAGCTATTTGACAAAAGTAGTTTTGATATGCACCTTGCTGATCATGAAGGGAGACGCTCTGACACGCCCATGTAGAGACCATTCCCGCATTTTGCGAATATGTACTTCGCTCGCAAAGCTGAATCCCTGCTCTTTCCGAGCTTTTTCGCAGCGTGAAGTGCCTGAAGAATCTTACTCTGTTGCTCCAGTTAGGTCAAGACTGAGCATTGAGCTCATGAGACTGGATGAAGGTAGTTCCGACGGCAGGACCACGCCGTACTAAAGACATCTTTGGTGAGCTTGAGCCAGCAGCAGGACAACACTTGCTGCCTCCAATTATCCGCTCTTCATTGCCTGTGCTGCAGATAAGAATGGCGTCGGGTTTTCTTGTTCTTCGGGATCGGCTGCTGATGTGTATGCGCCAGACTTTGTAGCTGTTTCTGTCGCTAGAATCCACGCGCTTACTCGGGTATCATAGCCCACGATGAGAGCATGATAGTAAGGGAAAAGTGCGAAAGGAACAATAGGTCTCGGAGAAGATAACGCCAGACTGTCACTTGCCAGCAAGCTGTACTTCGAAAGCTAAGGCCTTGCCCACAAGATTGATAGTGTTGTTGGCCGTGAGGAAGTTCGACGGAAGGCCGTAGATCTCGGTAGCTTCCCGTAGCTCTCCGAGGATGACTAGCGCCAGTAGTGAGTCCATTCCCATATCTTCAAGATCTTTGTCTTGGTCGACTTGAAACTCAGCCAACTCGATCTCTCGCACTACAATGCTTCGCATGAGAGCCGTGTATTTTGCAAGCATTTCATGCGGCACAGCCGGCGGTGAAGCGTGCCTGGTCGGTGCCAAAGAGGTCGCTTCCGTATCCGACAGCTCCATGCTATCGTCAGAATCAGAGTCGTTCCAGATCTGGCTCAAAGGGGTGACAGCACTGCTCTCCATAGCAGTAAAGTATTGCTTCAGTTCTCCTACGGTAGGATAGTCTGTGAACAGATCCGAGCTGATGCTGTACAATTCGAGCTCCTCTCGCATTTGGCCGAGGATGTCGAATGCTGAGTACATATCAATGCCTAGATCTTCTTCAAAGCGGTAGTTGTCAAGCAAGTTGGACTTTGCCACGCCAGTCTCCCGTGCGAGAACATTCAGGACTTTATCGGCAGTGCTGCTTTTGCCAGGCAGGGACAGATTGTTGTAGCTGTAGTTGGCATGCTGCATGATGATATCCGTATTTCCATGGTCGTGAATTGCAGCAGCTGCAGCTGTGAGAGGTGCTGGCTCTGGCTCTGGCTCTGGCTCTTCCCGTACTTCTACCAAGGTCTCCTGTTCCTCGTCATGCCAGGAGTCGGAATCGAAGCCAAGAGCATCCTCGCCCCACGACAGTGACATTGGCTCGTCGACGCTGGCCATGCTCATCATCTGCTGTCGAGAGAAGCTGCTTTCCAGAAGCCGAAGCGCTGGCCTGGAATCCTGGATGATGCTGTCAATGTCTTTCTCCCGAGAAACATTAGAACTATTTCCTTGCGGCTGAAGCATCTGGAGCTGACGTTGCCATTAATAGAACGGTGAAGTATCACGTGCACGCATCGCATCGGCTCAAATACTTCGAGCAGCATATGCTACGGAAGAACGATGATCCTTTCAAAGGCATTAGTAGTGGACATGTTTGCAGCCGTGCAGGACATTTTTAAATAGTGGAAAGCAAGCAATGCGACGAAGCAGACAGGTAGCCATAGTATTTTCCAAAAGCTAACAATACCCAGAACCCATCACCTCCTTATCAGATTATTCAGCTTCCTGATCTCCGTCCATCTCGACATAGCACCTAGTTCCAAAAGATTGACACGTCTAAACTTGCCAGAGGCATTCCCAATGACAACTGCTTTCCACTCTGGGTCACCGAAGCTAGGATCCCAATCTTTGGAGCCTCTTCGCGTACCCATGGTGTAGCTTGGGATGACTTGGATCTCTTTCCAGCGCCACAAGATGATCAGTAGGAGAAGCGTGACAGCTAGTAAGATCGCAGCGAAGATTGAGATTGCCGTCTGTGCTCCATACCTGTTCGTGACTCTGCCTGCAACCACAGTAGCGCCAGCTGCGAGGAAGAATCCGAGAGACTGCGAGGCGAACCAACCGGCACAGACTCTTGGAAAGGACGAGTAGTTGGTCCTTCGCATCCTTGTGCTCGCAGACATTGACTGCACGCGATGTCTAGTGTTGACGCCAGGCTGCAAGTCGCAAGTATCGAATGTTTCCATGATCAGACCAACGCACTCAGCAATGCCAAGATCTGTAAGAAAACCGACGAAGCCAGCCATGATGACTGCAGCACTCCAGTGCAGTGAAGGTCCGCGAGCAGCCAGGCAATAACCCAGACCGGCAAAGGGCAGAAGCAGCGAGAACACAAGACGCCGCAGCATGTGCGAGCTCCAAGTGACTCGCTTCTGGACAGTCATGCTGTCTGTACGCGCTGGTACTACGCGAGATCGGCTTAGCCATGATGCCTTCGTGAGAGGCATTGCCAAGCCAGCTCCGACAGGGACTGCAAGGGCAGCCAGTCCGACCGAGTACGACGGCCATCCATAGTCACGCGATAAGAGTGCTCCAAGAAGCTGGTGCGGTTAGCATATGATGCACTCTCTCAATTCGTCGACTCACCAGAATGACCAGTGTCAGCTGGGCCTGCATCCAAGCCAGGTACAAGGTCATTACGAAGAAACCTGCTTGAAATACCATACGCTTGACAAGGACGAGACCAGCCCAGACTTCCTCAAACCACCACTTGGGCCCCTCGTCGAAGACATGAAGTTTAACTTCGCCTCTCGCCACACGATGCCTCACCTTTTCTTGTTCATCAAAGAAGTGATGAAAAGATCTTCGATGATGCGATCTTCTGGTTTCTGGGGAGATGACATTCACCGACAGGAAGAATACGAGAAGTATAATGGTAATCCAGAATCCCCAGCTTGGATCCAGACCAGAGATGACCAAAGCACCAAGACAGAAGCCGATGGAAAGAGAGCTGCTGAAGCAAAAGGTCCAGATGCCGAGCCACACACCAATTCCACCGCCTTGACGGCGCACATCGTCGTACATTACGAGTTCCTGATGTGGTCGATCTGACATAAGAGACGCCCCCTAGATGTCCCATAGCGTTGGCAGAAAATTGACGTTGGCGAAGCCAAGAGCAAGTCCAGTCAAAGCTCGAGGCAGCAGCAAGCCGACTCGGTATAGCATACCAGGACTTCGAGGGCTGGTGACAACCATCGCTTGCGGCAGCTGCAAAGGCAAGATCAATGCGAAAGCCACGAGGACATAAGGTCTGCGGCCATGTAGTAGGGGAAGTGGCCAGAATAGCAGTGTGGTGAGTCCCAGTCCTGCGAAGAGCCTCTCAACGAGTCAGAATCGACAAAGACCCCATGAGAGTATGTGTGACTTACAGCATATTGCCAAAGATGACCCAATGCGACTCATCTGCGAGCTGATACTGAATGCGAGGGACTTCGCCTGCCTATAATAGGTTAACGCATGTTTCAATGCTTCTCCAAAAAGGGACTTCTTACGTAGATACCAGCTATGAGGCCGACAAAGATTGTGTTGAGGCAAGCAATCCAAGAAGTCAGTCTCTTGCGACCGAGTTTCCAGTCTCGAGCGATAGGTTGGCATTTATGATATTTCCCAAGCTGAAAGCCATCCTTGTCCTTAACGGAAATGTGTTTCTTGCGCGGATGCCTCAAGCTGATGCATTTGCTACGAGAGCTGTGTCAGCAGAGGTATGGCAAGGTGAGTTCACTACCGGTACCTCGTGTCTGAGTCTTGCTGGGCAAGAGCGTCATCGTCTTGGTAGTAAGGCGATTTCATTAGCTCCGAGTATTGCCGATGATGCCTGAACGGTTGCCAATGCTCAACGTGTTCGTGTACTTTATGAGACCTGACACCAGCCCCGGGGTTGAAAGCGCGCAATGCTCCAGTCTCGGCTGCTTTCTTTCTTCGTAGAGGCCTCCCCGGTCTTCTACTTCCAGCGCTAGAACCACTGACGCCGTTATGCTTGCCTAGCCGAAGACCATGCGAATGATGAACTCGCTCATGCTTGTCTCGCAAAGAACGTCGGCGTCTGTGCGCGGTAGGTGGTAGAGCTGGCAAGTCTTTCTGTACATAAGCTATGCTGTGACGAACTCCGGGCTGCGCCGCTACAGATTGTCCGTGGTCATGGTAGAAGCTTGCAGCGGCTCCGTACAGTTCTCGATCCAGAGACCGCTGAGACCTTTTTTTGGACTTTGGTGGTGTATATGCAAAGTCTTTCACAATCGACTCAACAGATGTTGGCTGGTACAGTTGAGGCGGAGTGTGGGACATTGAGTCATCGGATGGCAGACCTTGCTGAGATGGGCTTGAGAGCCGCAAAGGATCGGCAGGAGTCGCAACAGCCGCCTGCGTTCTGCTAATAGCTCGAGCAGCCTCGTTCAATACATTTGATAAGGCCTCCGTCCTCCCATGCACGGGCACGCCTTTGCGATATCGGGCTTGCAACTCGTTGCTGCGAGAGGAAGAGCTCGTGGAGGGCATCAAGTGCGGCGGCAGCGTATGTAGTGTAGGCTTCCTTGCCGGGCGAGCATGTGAAGGATGAGACGTGTAATATTTCCCGGAGAGCGACAAACCGCCTTCGAAAAGAGCGGACTCGCAGGATCTGCACTTCCGCCTTCTATCTGTGTCGATGGCGGAATTGACCTTGTCACGGTATGGATTCGTGTTAGGCTTCAAGGTTCTTGTGCCTCGTGATCTTGTTCCAGCTTTGGCTGCGGTGTTCGCGGACTCGCTTGACAAGACACCAAGACCATCTTGCTGCGCCTTCTTTGCGATTTGGGGCCCGCGAGTGTGGGCTTGAGATATGGCGACTTCAGCAACAATGCGTTCATATGATGCCGGATCCTTCATGGGATAGGACATTGGTAACCCGTTGTCGCTCGGCGTGGTCGTACTGTACTCTGAGGAAGCATAGGAGAACATCGGCGAGTCCGAGTCAGACTTGTGTTGCTTTCTTCTGCCCAGTGCAGGTTCTCGAATGCCTGGCGGCCTTTGCGATGTCTGAGAATGAGACTTCGGCTTCAGCGTGACAATCTTGCTATTGACGATAGTAGGCTCTGAACCAATTGGACGAATTGACGGATCGTCGCTCAGAGACTTGCATGAAAGCGTCCTCTCCACATTTGTAACCCTGACGGTCTCAATCTCGGGCACTTGCTGCAGCGCACGAGGCTCATCGCGAAGAGTTCGCTCCCCAAGCACAGTATTCGGCGACCGCGCTTCTAGCCATGGCAGCGTTTTGCGCATCTTCGCAGCAGAATGAGTTGTCTCTGCGACATTTCCATGTCTGGCGCCACCGACTTCTCTTGCTTGGGTCGCAAGACCATCCATGCCTCGTCCTTTTGGCCTCAGGACGGTAACGCTATTCTTGTTGAAGTCTGTGCCATTTGCCGCTGTTCGAGTGAACGAATCGACCCTCGAAGGGAGCATCATAGCATGTGTTTCAGGCCTAGATGTTGAGCAATAGAGGTGTGGCTACTGGCCAGTAGGAGGGCGGTGTGTTTAGAACGACAGCTCGAGAGAGGGTACGAAGGTCAGGTCGGGCGCTAGAGAAACGGCCGGTGTCGAGTCGGTAGGTGGTATTTGTCGAAATTGCGAGGGTTAGGCTAGAAAGTCACGAATAGAAACGACGAAAATGTGTGCAGATGTACAGATGTGTAGGTACATACTTATCTGTCCTTATGGCTTCCTTGCCCGAGTTGCATTAGAGTGCAGCTGCCGCGAGCGTGAGTGGCCACTTCCCTCGTGCAAGACAAGCCACCTCAGCATGCTTTCGTCTCACTCATCAAACCTGACCTTTCCAGCGCTGACGTCCGGATATACGTCAAATCGACGTTGTGTGTAGATCGGTATGCCTTTGCGTGACTCCACGATCGTGTCCCCATCGAGATCGGCATAGACGATGTCCTCGTTCTCGTCCAGCTCGGACTGAATAGATGCATTCGGATTTACCACCATCGAGTGCCCCCAAGCGTTGTAGTCGGCTTTCATGTCTCGAGCGGGGCTGCATAGACCAACATAGATCTGGTTGTCCATCGCTCGAGCGCGTGCTTGCAGCTCCCAGTGCATAGCTCCGGTGGTCATGTTGAAAGCGCCGGGATATAACAGGAGGAAGCAGTCTTTCCGTGCTGCGATCATGGCAAGCTCGGGAAAGCGAATGTCATAGCATATAGCCACCGCAATCTTGCCATACTCTGGCAGATCGATGATTGTGACTTTGTTGCCGGGCGACAGGACCTCGCTTTCACGGAAAGTGATCTTGCCCGGAATATCAATGTCAAATAAATGCACTTTGCGATGAGCGCCAATCAAGCTGCCACTCGGGTCGAAAGTCAAGGAGGTATTATAGTACTTCTTCGTCTCCTCCCAGTATTCGGGGATTGAACCACCCACAAGATATGCTTTTGCTTCTTTGGCAAGCTCGGAGAGAGCGTGGAAGGATGGCGATTGCTCTTTGGGCGGCGGCGAGGGGAGGAGCGTCTCGGCGTATTTAGGGAAGTACTTGGTGCCATAGGGTGAATTGAAGCATTCGGGTAGAACGACAATATTTGCGCCTTTCGATGTAGCTTCCAGCACTTTTGATCTCGCTCTCGCGAGGTTGGCAGACTTATCAGCACCAGTCGCCAGCTGGACCAATGCTAGCTTCAACGGCTTTTTCAGAAGCTGCTTTGCCATGTTGTCGTTAGTCTGGCGATGTCCCAAGGTGAATGATGAATCGTGATCGATGATGAGTCAGAAGCCTCAAAGCTCAGCGACGCCAAGACATGTCGCCGGCGCCGGCGGAGTCCCTAGAACTGGAATTCTCCCTCCCTCCCGTCTAGCACAACATCGCTGCCCTCCGCCCTCGCCATATACCTTGGAGCAACGTCCCTGGTCACGCCCGAGCCTTGCTTGGGAAATGCTACGGGGGTCACCTGCTGTGAAACAAAGCTTTCGTGACAGGACGCTGTCCGACTGTGGCTGCACTGCTTGTCATATCTACCTCCCTGCATACGGCGGACCACGGCGGACCACGCTCCGACCACCAGGACACCTCATCTGCCCAATGTGAGTTCTATCGACCACGGCAATCTGATACACAGGGCGGCAGTCACCTTGCTTCGCTCATCCAGGCACAATTCGTCAAGCTGGAGCCTCTGGTGTTCTCCCAGTGTTTAGGTGTGCTCCACTGGCCATCTTGGATGGCGGGACACATCATATGGAAATCCTTCGGGTCACCACGGCTACTCTGAACAGAAAGCTATGCAGGCAGTACTGTGACACGATTGTCAACAAAAATCTTGCCCGACCCAAGGATCGATCATTTGTTGGCGTGGAGAATTCGCCGAGCAATATCGATGACGTATCAATTTGACCTTTTCCAAGCTCGCCGCGCGCACAGCCATACGCGATGTCGCGTCACGCCGAATGCTTCGCTTTCCAGGCCATTTTGGGTTGCTTTGAAGCATTGTAGAATTGTAGGCTTCAGCTGGGAGGGCTATATACTGATTTGCTCCCCTAAGCGTTTGGGCAGCAGACATCTTGCAGCCGAGTAGACCGTATTCCGATCAACAGCATGGCAGAAACCGGGGAGCAGCAGAGTAGCCTGAAGCAATTTCTTGCAGTAAGACAAGCCAAACCTGATGACCTGATTTATGTGAGCTGATGCCAAATAGTCTATTGCTACCATCAAGGGAGATCTAAGGTACGCGATCATAGGACAACGTACGAGACTCGCAGAACATCTGGGTACTGACTATTGGTGTAGCAACATAACAGCACCGCCATTTGTGTTGGCAGATAAATCTACGACCGAGTTCCCACGCTACTGGATAGAGCAGCCTGAACTGTTCTGTGCGCCGGCTCACGAACAAGACCCAGCGAAGAGGATACTGGCTGTGCTGAAGTGGTTCTTGTCAAGCCTCAAGAGCCAACAGTATGCTGGTCGTGACCCCAATGACGGGGTAAAGAAGCCATTGAACGCCTTCCTTGGCGAGGTCTTCGTCGGTGAATGCGGTCCACAAGACGACGCGACCCATCTCATCGCAGAACAAGTTAGTCATCATCCTCCGGTCACCGCCTGTTACCTGTGGAACGAAAAGCACGGCGTGCGAGCTGAGGGATATACTCGGCAGGTGAGTCGATTCCACAAATTCCGCTCGTAGTTCCTCCTTGTTCTTCCGACCCGTGGAGCATCGCCCTTGCTAGTGTAAGGCTGTGATATGACTCGTTTCCCGAAGCTAGAAGTGAAGAAGATCAGCACTGTTGTGTGGGGGGTCCTCCACCGGCACATGGGCCTCAGCGCTCGAGCACGAACACAACTCTGTTCGTCATTGAGGAGACCAATGATGCCCGGCGTCGTCTGATTGCTAGAACCTATCGCGCTTTAGTGATGGTATGCTAATCGTGCAGTAGGAAATCACATTCAGCGGGTCTGTCAACATCCAGCAGATAGGCCATGCGATCCTACATCTCGATGAGTTTAATGAAGATTATCTGATCCCGCTACCGGACGTCAAGGTTAAGGGAATTCTCACAGGTGGGTACTCTATGGCTATTGAAGGTTGCGCGGACATATGCTGCACCTGTGGCCGATCGACCTTGCAAAGATGTCGTGCTAATGTTCGGCAGGATCTCCTTATCCAGAACTGCAAGGATCTCACAGTCTCATTTCCTCGTCTGGCTACATAGCTGAGGTAGATTTCAGCGGCAAAGGAATATTTGGTCTTAGCGGAGAGAAAAACCACGTGAAAGCGTCTGTGTATGGCACGGGTGATAAGAAGCACAAGGATGCGCTTTTCACCGCGGAAGGCAGTTGGTCGAAAGGCTTCGATATCAAGGATAGCTCTGGCCAAGTGATTGATAGCTACGACGTTGCTGCTGCCAAGCCAAGCGACTTTCGCGTGTTGCCAGAACAGGAACAAGACCCCTGGGAGTCCCGAAAGGCCTGGCATGGGGTCATCGAATCCATCCATGAAGGAAATATGCAAGGCGTGGCCAATCGGAAAAGTGAGCTTGAGAATGCTCAGCGTGAGCTGAGAAAGCGCCCCGACACGAGCGAAGAAATGTGGCAATCGCTCTTTTTCAGCAGAGAAAGCAGGCACCCGGTTGCCGAGGAACTCCTTTCAGAGGTGGATCAGGATCTCGATTCCAAGAGCACGTGTGGCGTATGGCGATTCAACGCGGATGCAGCTGGACGTGTCCAAAGGCCGTGGAGAGGCGATTTGACGCCGTTCGGCCAGCAGAGGGCAGCAAGCAAAGACTGAAGTTGGGATAGAGGCTCGTCGACCAGGATGAAGCTTAAAGGTGCGCAAGCGAACTTGCGTCGAGGTATATAGCGTCGAATAGCCTGCGGATAGTGCTGGGCAATGTCTCCGCTATCTTCAAATGTCGGAACCGGGGTGGCTCTTCGCACGGCAATCACTCGTCAGCGACGTCATGCATGTGAAAGTGTGCCTGAGGGATCGGCAGGCTCAAATTTGTGGCTTGACTTGGCATCCTTTCGCCCCACCTTTTTTTCTCGCGTTTGTGTGTTTTGCGGCTAGGGATGTTGTCACTGACGTCAATAACGATGATACCTACGTAAGTGACAGATTGACTGTCAGTTACGTCAATTGTTAGTATCGTAATGCCTAAGGCACGATTTAGACGTTAGCTCCATGTAATAGTATCGAGTAAATACTCGTAGATATAGCTAAATACTACCCCAATAGCTTTCGGTATAGGTGTCTACTATATTCCTATCTATAAGCTCTCGGAAGAGCATGGTTTAGTATATTGCACTATACAATAGTACTCCTAAGTAAGGATCCGGTTAGGAGTTACTTAGATAATACGGTTACTAGGGTAAATTTCGAGTTCTAAATAAAGCGACGATGAGGTCGAAATACTAACAACTACTTTCCTAATTAACCTATAAAGTACATTAATCGAAAGCGCTTCTTCTAAAGATATTGTTTGCTTTTTTTTAGCGGTATAGCATTGTACTAGCGTTGTTAATACTTGATATACTATTTCTAATTAAAACTAGAATTCCTACTATAAAAATCTAGCTTTAGTAGTACTACAATGCTACCTTCCGTAGACCTAACGAACGTATAGTTTAAAGCTATTATTATATTAAACAAAGGCGCGACTATTAAGTATATCTACTACTATAGAACCCTTTCTACTATACACTTATCGCGAAAGAAGGCCTATCTCGAAAAGTACGAGGGTTATTAGCTATATCGATCGCGCTAGCAAGAGTCAAGCCTTGATAACAATAACTACCTTTCTACGCGTAATACGTAGTCTATACTACCCTATATACTACGCTAAAAGAAGAATGCTATCGACTACGCTATAACGAAAGCAATTATATATAGCGGACTACTATTTAGCGCTATAGACGGCTAGGCATACCCCGAATAGCGCGAAGTATTCTACCTCTTTAATCGCGAATACAACCTACCCTTACGCTAGCGCGTCGCTTTATACGTATCTACAATTAAGGCAGAGATAATAGTAGAAGTCTAGGCTATATTAGATTAGTAGGCGGACCTTAGTTTCACGTTCGATAAGTCGGAAACGCGTACTAGGCAACGTATAGCTAATCTTTTGGTAAATACTCCTAGTAGAAGTTTCTTTATTAGCCTTATCGACATCGAAGACAAAGATACCGATGCCTCTACCCTTACAACCGCCCTACTTAACGCTATTAGACCACTTTGCAATAGCGATTTAAAGAGGTAGAATAGCCTACAAATAGACACGTACAATACAATAAGGGCGGTCTATAAAAGACTAGCTACTATAGTACTATACGTATAGTGCGTCCTTTGTAATAGCTATAGACTCTAGCTATATATTAGTAACTAGGCTAACCCGAAGAAGAAGGCTATATATATCCGCTACTACGGGGACACTTTACGGAAAGCCTTACATATTCTTACCCTTCTTAAGCGGTCTAAGAAAGCCTAGAACGTGCTAAAAGCCTATGCTAAGGATAAGGGTACAATACTTCGAGCCTTTATAGTAGTATGCCTTACCCGCTAGGGTTTACACTATGCCGCTATCAATAGCCTATTCGTAGCTAAAGACACGCTACAAGACGTTGTACGTATAATAGACAAACGACTCTTCCGGCGCAAGGACGGGTCTATTAGTATAGGCGTAGCTACTACTATATATAGTATTAACAACCCTTCCTTCTAGCTATAGCTTTGTTACCTCTACAAGCTCCTTTAGCTATGTAATAAGGCTCGCTATATTAGCGAAAGCGATACTTTACGAGTCGGTTACGTTATTCCACGATGGACAGCACTTCGAAGAGACATTATAGAAGCTAAGTTGCTAGAAAGCAATAGGTTGTTAGCCTTGTTTAACACTCGAATAAGTACTTAGACTTAGCCTATATACTAGGCCGCTTACTTACTTAATATTGAATAGCTACGGATATTACTAGACTTTATAGACTAGTAGGAAGGGTACCGCTACTCCTTCTTCCGGGACTATTTTAGTAGCGATATATAGGCTTTTACCTAGTTTGAGGAGCAGTTTATTAACTTCCGTAGCTCTACTAGAGTCTTCGAAGCCTATAGACCCTTAGCGTTACTTAAGCGTGTACGTAAAACAGGCAATACTAAGCATTTCTAGAATACCTCTACTATACTTCGGAAGCTCCTTACTTAGCTAACGTAGCCCTTCGTTTACTAAGAACGCTAGCTAATTCTATACTAAGTAAGCGAGCTTTTAGCGGTATAAATTACGTATAGGACGACTATAGAACACGCCTATTAAGTAAGAACACGGACTCACTTACCTATATATACATAAATAGCAAGGCTCTACGCCGCTATCTATTTGCTCTTAAAGTATAGAAGGAGCGATAGGAGAAGCTCCGCGAAGTAAAGAAGAAGAAGCTATCTACTAAGCGTAATATTCGTACTATAGAGCTAGAGGCTATAGTCGTACTAGATATAGCCTTAGCGAAAGACAATAACCTTCCGACTACTAATATGCGTTAGATATTAGAAGCTAAGCTATACGACTTGTTTAACCTATAGTATTACGGAATAATTCTATAGGTACAAAACCGAAGGCTCTAAACTAATAACGAAGTCAAGGGTTAAGCAGAGATCACGTATCTAACTAAAGGATAGCCTTGGCGGTCGAACACGTGAGCCTAGGCGACTAACTAACTAACTAACCGGTCGACTAGTCGAACGGTCGAACATAGCGCTAAGACTAGCAATATCTCTTATGTATTTAGGAACGCTAAGACGCCCTTATAGCTCGAGGCGTTTAACTCATGTTACGATCTTACTAATTGGAATTACACCTTTGTTCTACTTAGTTACTCTACTCCGAACTCTACTTGCCAAGTCTCTCTAAAGAAGCCTATCTACGTAACTCGACTATTCCCCTTTAGGTCTAGTAGATAACGAGACATAATACTTTAAACGCCCTTAGGATAAGTACTTTATAGCAAGTTAGATAGGGAACTCCCGCCCCTAGCGAAGTAGGAAGTAGCCGACGTACGCTAGCCAAACCTATACTACTAAGAAACGAGGATTCCGACGACGAAGACGAGATACTAAGGTTCAAGAGTATCAAGCCTACTAAGCTAGACCTTTACTATAGCGACCGAGCTAAGTATAACGACTAGATTAACTAGGTTGATATATATCTTATGTTTAACCTAATCGAATCCGACAAGAGGACTCTCTTTACAATTACGTTTCTCTATAGAAGCGTACAAAACTAAATCAAACCCTATCTCAAGGCCTATCTCGATAGTTAGGGAATGTACGACCCTACTAGGATGTTTACCTACTATACCCTCTTTAAGGACAAGATGAAAGAGATCTTCGGAACGTCTAACGAGACATAGCAAGCTATACGAGTTATCTAATACCTAAAGTAGAAGACGTCCGCTTTAGAGTATTTAGCTAAGTTCGAAGAATACGGACAAGTTACCGGATAGGACTAGTAGGCTTTAATAACGATGTATCGACGTAGACTCAAAGATTCCGTTAAGGACGAATTAATAAGACACGGCGGAGCCGTTACGAACCTCAAGGAGATAATGCAAGCCGCAATCTCTATCGACGACTAACTCTAGGAGCGATAATAGGAAAGAAAATACGACTCTAGAATAGGAGGCATGGCCGGATATGTTCCGGATCGCCTACGTAACAATAGCTACGTACTAAGGGTAACGAGTAATAAACTATACTACGGGCTATAGCCGATGGAATTAGATATTACCTAGAAGGGTCGAAGGTTTAACAAGAAAGGTAGAAAGGGCAAGAGTTCGCCTAAAGGAAGTATAGGAAGTAAGACTTATTACGCGTATAGTAAGGAAGGCTACTTCGTACGGGACTACCGCTCTAAGAACATAGTACGACGCGAGTAGTTTAATACGATATAACGAAAGGACTCGGGTAGAGGAGGCTACTAAGCGACGGTAATGCCATGCTCTATTGAAACCGCGCCGAGGACCTACGTAGAAGTCGTAAAAGGAGAACCGCGACAAATCTATATAATAGTACGACGACAAGAACCCGTATACGGAACCCTTTACTAGAGATTCTATTACGACGACCGATACTAAATCCATTATTCTACTAAAAGTAACGTAGGATTTTTCCCTTTACAACTACGGGGCACTATCGTACGGGAAGATGCGAAATCCTAGGTAGAAGAAGAAGACGTCGACGAATCTTGCTTTAACGAAAACAAGGAAAACCGAGACCCGAATCCGTTAGATTAGTTACCTTAGCTAGACCTAGGAGTAATACCTAAGATTCCGGAGTCGCCTCGTACCGGCGAGGAAGAATAGCAAGAGGAGTCTAAGGAAAGTCTAAGCGAGGAAGAGACTATAGATAAAGAAAGTAAAGACGAGTTCGGAATCAACGACGATACGATCCTTACGTTCACGATCGATACACCGGTAGTAGTACGAACAATTGCCTTGTATCTAGTACGGATATACGAAGAAATGTTTCCTAAGGTTAATAGGTACCGTAGAGTCGATCCTATATAGTTCGACTATTTCTAGATAAGCTTACGGGCAAAATTCTAGAATTACCCCTAAATACCTATAGGTTATATATATCATAACTTCATTACGGAACGAGTACCGATAGGAAGCTAACGGCTAAACTAACGCTACCGCATGGCCGTAGTAGTACAAGGACGATACGTATATAACGATACCCTCGAAGAGAAACTATATACCGAAGAAGCACGAACGGTAGGACTACGAATTCGTAACTAGTTAAAGTAGCGTTAAGCTAGCTAGTCGGGAAACGAATTAACTCTCTAGATCGGAGCGTTCTAAGAGAGTTCCTTAATATAGAAAGCGCTTAAGTATTAATAGTAGTCTTCCGTACGAACGTTAATATTAACGGGCATTCGACAAGTGCCTTAATAGATTCTAGAGCGAGCGGGAACTTTGCCTCTAAATCTTTTATTAAACGGTCCGGGATCGTAACCTAGGACAAGAAAGAAGGATACGAACTAATCGCCGTTAACGGATTAGCTCTACCTAGCGTAGAACGAGAGACGATACTATTACTACTTGCTATCCAATAGTACTACGAGGAAATTGTCCTAGATGTTACTAATATAGCTAGTCATAACATCGTATTAGGCATGCCTTAGTTAAGAAAGTATAACCTAGCTATCGACTAGAGAGAAGGAGTACTTACATTCGAGTAATGCGATTACGTTATCGGCATTAAACCTACGTAGCGGTAGCGTTCGCTAGTAGATAAGGCAAGACAGTTTAACGGAATGAAACTTGCGCCGCCTAGAAACCTAGTAAGGGATTCGCCTCGGATAGACACTCCTAAAACGGTAGAAGGTTACGAAGTTACGAGTAAGGATAGAAGTAACGCCCTATCGAAGGTAGCTACTTCGGAACTAGCTATCCCCAAGGAGTATTAGAAGTAGTTAAAACTCTTTGAAGAGGACGAAGGCCTAGGAGCCTTACCTAAGCAACAACAATAGAATTATAGGATTAACCTTATACCTAGAAAAGAGCCGCTATTCAAACCGTTATATAAGAAATCCGAGAAAGAGCTCTAAGAAGAAGACAAATAGTTAAGAAAGATGCTTACTAAGGGATGGATACGAAAGTCTAGGTCTAGCGCGGGAGTACTAACCATGTTCGTTCTAAAACCTAACGGGGACTTACGATTAGTAGTCGATTTTAGAGGGTTAAATAAGATTACTATTAAGAACCGATATTCGCTACCGAACATCGAAGAGCTACAAGACAGACTTACTAGATCTAACTAGTATACGAAAATCGATCTAAGAGATACGTTCTACGCTATCCGCATAGCGGAAGGCGAAGAATGGAAAACGGCATTTAGAATACGCTACGGACTTTACGAGTTCCTAGTTATACTAATAGGACTAACAAATACGCTAGCCTCCTATTAGGAGATAGTTAACGACATTCTTAGAGACCTACTCGACGTGTACGTTATCGTATACATAGACGACATTCTCGTCTATACTAAGGGGACTCTCGAGGAATACGTTAGACAAGTCTAAGATGTTTTCTAACGACTTATGAACGTAGGCTTTAGGACCGTACCTAAAAAATACGAATTCTATAAAAAGGAAGTCAAGTTCCTAGGTTTTATTATTAACCTAGAGGGAATCAAGATCGACCTAGTAAAGACGGAGTCAATTAGGACATAGCTAGAGCCTAAATGCGTTAAGGACGTACAATCGTTCCTAGGACTAGCCAACTACAATAGGAAGTTCATTAAGGATTACTCTAGGATCTTAGTACTACTTATAGAACTTACGAGGAAAGACACTAACTAGAAATAGAGTTCGAGACAGAAGGAAGCCTTCGAGACACTAAAGCAAGTATACTACGACGTACTAGTATTACGACTATTCGACGGAAAGAAACTAGTCTAGATAGAGACTAATGCATCGGATATGGCTATAGGCGCATGCCTTACGCAAGAGTATAATGGGAAACGATACCTAGTAGCCTACTACTTAAGGAAAATGTTACCCGCGGAATAGAACTACGATATCTACGACAAGGAGTTACTTGCAATTATCGCTACATTATAGTACTAGCGAGTATATGCGGAAGGAGTACCGTTATTAACGATTCTTTCTAATTACAAGAATCTAACATACTTTACTACGACTAAAGTACTAACTAGAAGATAGTGCCGCTAGTTAGAACTATTAGGTTAGTACAAGTTCGAAATCCGCTATACCCTAGGAAAAGACAACGGCCGAGTAGACGCTTTAAGCCGAAGAAGTAACTATATAGAAGGAAAGGAACCTATCCAATAACGAGTACTTAAGACTAATCTAGATAGAAGTCTTAGTACTAATACTAAGGAATTCAATCACGTAGTACGTGTCCTCCAAGACACGTAGGAATAGTTTCCTATTATACATAGGAAATACTAAGTACCGAAGGATCGAGAAAACGAATGCATACGACAATACTACGACTTACTACAATATAGACATCCTAGAACTTCGAAAACACTCGAATTGATCCAACGGAGCTTCTCCTTTTTACACATGTAACAAAAGGTACTCGACTATATTAAAAAGTGCCTAGAGTACTAAAGGAATAAAGCATCGCGACACGCTAGATATAGACACATTTAGTTTAGGACTCTACCGACATAACCATGGGACGAAGTTACTATAGACTTTATTACGAAACTCCTAGAGTTAAGGGATAGGGCAATAGGACAAGTTCACGATATAATACTAGTTATAGTCGATAGACTTACTAAATATACATACTTCATACCGACAACCGAGAAGTACATAGCGGAACAACTCGGATACCTTGTACTAGATAGATTAATAAGATACTACGGATTCCCGAAAGTCTTTATTACGGATAGAGATAAGTTGTTTACATTAAATTACTAGAAGACGCTTATAGGAACGATCGGGATACGATATAAGCTATTAACTACATATTATCTATAGATAGATAGATAGACTAAAAGAGCAAACCAAACCTTGGAATAATACCTACGACATTACGTAGATTACTCGTAGAAGAATTAGGCTTTATTACTACCTATAGCACAAATCGCACTTAATAACTAGTAGTCGGAAACTACGCGGTTTATACCGTTCTTTGCTAACTTTAGGAAACAACCGAACCTATTCGGGGAAGAAGTTTCATATCCCAATATATAATAGGCAATAGTTACTACTAAAGAATTAAGACAAGTACACGATAGCTCGCGACAAGCGATTATTAAGTCTTAAGAACGACTTACGGGACCGACAAACGCTAAACGAAAAATAGTACCTTAGCTTAAAAAGGGGGATAAGGTCTACCTCCTAACAAAAAACCTAAGAACCCGGAGATCGACTAAGAAACTAGACTAAGTCAAAGTCGGGCCATTTTTGATTAACGAGCCTAAGGGACTAGTCAACTATCGACTCAAACTACCGGACGACGTAAAAATCTACCTAGTGTTCCATATTTCTATACTAGAACCTATAGACGCCGAAATACTATACTAAGAAACGTTTCACTTCTAACCTAAGGAAGAAAACGAGTTTAAAGTCGAAAAAATCCTAGACTAGAAAGATTAGTAATACCTCGTTAAATGGAAAGGATACGACGATACCGAAAACACCTAGGAACTAGAAGACAACCTTACGAACTACCGCTTGCTTCTACAATAGTTCTACCGGAATCGTAGGGACTATCGGTAGGTAACGCCTAGAAAGGATCGTTAGGAATTAAGCTAAATTCCGCCTAGGAATTTAGAGGAAGCTAGAAAACGCTATCTAGCTCGGTAGGCTCTCCTTCGGGTTCTAGAAGGAACTCCGGAGTAGCTAGGGGAACGCCGAGATCCTTCGGAGAAAGCTTTTACAACTTAGTAAACTCCTTACTAATTGCCTTCTCTTCCCGTTCCTCTACAAAACGTAGTTGTTTCTATAAACGATAGACATGTGTTATCGCCTCGGTTACCTTCTCTTTAGCTTTATCTAATTTGCGTTTTAGCTAGCGACGCTAGTTTCGTAAACGCTCCTACTTAGTCTAGGTAACTATAATATCGCAAGACGAGTAGCCCTTGCGTACGTATTCCGAACAATAGCTAAAACGAATATCTACTACATACCGCGGACGCGGCCTCCCCTCGGGAACCTAGGTACTCTAGTAAGACGAGTAGGGCGACGGCATTTCGCGACCTTCGGATTCGATTAGAAGCGCTTAACGCTTACGACGTTCTTTTCGAGTTAGCGGTTCTCTACTTATAGTTAAGGAAAAGGGAAGGCTTATAGGAAAACTCGAGGACGAGTTTAAGGAAGGAGAGGGATAGTATTACGGAATGATTCTATAGGTACAAAACCGAAGGCTCTAAACTAATAACGAAGTCAAGGGTTAAGTAGAGATTACGTGTCTAACTAAAGGATAGCCTTAGCGGTCGAACACGTAAGCCTAGGCGACTAACTAACTAACTAACCGGTCGACTAGTCGAACGGTCGAATATAGCGCTAAGACTAGCAATGTCTCCTATGTATTTAGGAACGCTAAGACGCCCTTATAGCTCGAGGCGTTTAACTCATATTACGATCTTACTAATTAGAATTATACCTTTGTTCTACTTAGTTACTCTACTCCGAACTCTACTTGCTAAGTCTCTCTAAAGAAGCCTATCTACGTAACTCGACTATTCCCCTTTAGGTCTAGTAGATAACGAGACATAACATATAGTAGGTAGGGGTTACTAATAATAATAACTCGTACGAGGCTAATAATATATTAGTATACGAGGACTATATTAAATACGACCTTGACGTAGCTAGCCTTACTAATCTAGTAGCAAGTTAGGCTTCTAGCTTCTACGACCCGCTAGTTAATTACTTACAACAAGCCTAGCAATAGTCTTAACCTTTACAAGATAGCCTTGACGGCTCTTAGTATCTATAGACCTATAGCGACTACCTAGGCGCTAGTTAGATACGTAGAGCCGCCTATGATGCTATAGAGCCGCTAGTAAAGAGGCACTACTAACAATAGATTAACTACTACTCGAACGTATATAACGAGTATCGCGAATACTAAGTTAAGTCGATTAGTACCCTTTCTAGTAATAACTACTAGTAAAAGTAATTAATACGATAACGACGGAGCCTTCTTATTGGTCTATAGCTTTCTATATAGCTCTAAAAACAGCCCTTTCTAGCTAGCCTATATCTATTACTTCTATTACTTCTATCCTTTATATACCTATCTAATATCATGTAATACACCTACCCTTCCTACTACGGTTAGCGTATTTCAGCCCTACTGTCACTAACCGTTAGTATCACATTATTGACGTCAATGACAGTGTCAGTGACGTTACTAACGTCAATCGTCAGTGACAGCTTAACACCCCTATTTGCGGCCATGTGTCAACCGACGGGGTTCACAAGCGACTACCTAGTATGCTGTTTGATTTGGTCACAGATAAGACGATGTTGATCAAGATGCGACGTCGGAGCCTGCGAAGCTGGTCTGGCACTGGCGCTGGCACTGGCACTGGCACTGGCACAACCCTGGCATCCTCGGATCCTCGGATCCTCCTCGATTCCCAGCAGCCTTGTGCGACAGCGAAGAAGCTACAAATCGGCACATTATGAGAAGGTCCTTCCGCATCGCATCATTGTCGGTGAGGAAGGAATAATGCAGCAGAGATATAGGCCGCGACAGAGACTAAAAGATGGTGTCTTGGCTGTTCCTGGTACAGCGTCTCAGCACGTCGGAGTGTCAGTGCAGCTCCCGAGTATCCTGGTTTTTGCATGGTTTGCAGCGGGAAGCACTACATACAGCGTGGAACTACGCAATTACTGCGGGACCGATCAGCGACCATCACTCCGAGGTGTTGAGGCTGCAGCGAACAAGCTCCACCACGATCTCGCGGCGCAGCAAGGTCGATGCTAAGTTGACTATGAAAATGGCATATTGGTGCTATGACCACACGTGGCCGAAGCTTGACGACGCAGTGGATGCTACTGTCGCCGGAACTCTTGGATATATTCAGACTCTTGGACCACTACGTACCATTCCACATGCATCCCTTATTACACCTTATTGCACCGTCGCGAGAGCAGGTCGAGTGTCGAGTGTCGCGACTGGTTGTATTCAAGGTTCGAGTCATGCAGCCCTAGAACTATCGCGGTCAAGCATCCAGGATGCTGCGAGCGCACGCGGTGTAACGCGAGAATTCAACATCAATTCGTCGTCTATGTCTGGACCTTGGCCATGGTTTTGGTGCCGGTGAAATGTGCATGGCAACGAGCAAAACTTCGGCAGTGGCGCCCCTACAGTATCGAGCAGTGGTGGCGGCGCGTGAAAGTCGCTGGACGGTGTCGCACTTTGCACACGATGGATTACACTCAGTCGGAGCATTGCGTCTTCGCGCGTTCGTTCCCAAGAATCCCAACCGCGCTCTTCGCACTCGATATGTGCGACGAGCTACTATACGCCAAGCCAAGCTTTCGCGTTTGATCTTGACAACTGCTCATACAACAAATCACAAGTGCGAGCGCGACCCAGGCGAATACTGAGGTGGAGTCATCTGTTTCTGACAGGTTTTGATTGTGGCGCCAAGCGCGTTCCTGCAGTCGCAGTTGCAGTTGCAGTTGCAGTTGCAGTTGCGGTCGCGGTCGCGGTTGCCCGCTGCACTGCATCAACCCGCTCTGTTTCAGCAGGTACTCAATCGTGCCTTCCCTTCGCTTCCCACGCGCCAGTTACTCGCTTTGAAATTCGCAGTCGACCGGGAACTTGAAGCGAGCACGCCTACACACGTGACACACGTGACACACGGCAACACACTACTGCACTGCGCCGACGATATACCGGCCAGCGCGGTCGCGGATACAAGGAGTGGACCGCACAGCCGCTGCTGAAGTGCTGAATGCGGAAGATTGTGTCAAGGCTGTCGGGTCCACTCCGTGCCCGGGCTGCGTGCCCAGTGCCCAGTGCCCAGTGCCGCCCAGGTGCCGCTGATAGGTGCATCATCTCGAGACTCACTCTCCGGCCCATGGCCATAGCGCATACCCATTGCCATTGCCCGACTTCACTCATCCTCGGGAGGGCCCACCTGCATTGCATTAGGCCCATACGGCTGGCTGCCTGAAGTGGAACTTCCATCCTCGATCCGTCGAAATGCACCTGCGAGTGGAAACGCATCTGCCTCTGAAAGGCAAGTCTAATGAATCAGGACTTCGCTTGTGGCAAGCAGCGTGCTACACACCGACAACTTGGCCCAAGGCACACACGACCCCATCACTAACAGCAGGAACATCGTGGCTAAGTCTTGAGCCATCTGTCATTCTCTACTTGTCTTGTTATACCTGCAATGATCCCCCGACTCTGTCATGGCCCACCACCCTACATCATTACCCCTGACACCGCGACCAACTCGTCGAATTGCCCATCGTTCGACCATCTTCAATCATTCACGCCTTGACCTTGTTTCTCCACGCTGCCTCTTCCACCCGCGTGACTAGGTCCCGAGCACGTTGTTGTCGATTGATTGATTGATCGCCATTCCTTCCTCACCAATTTACCCATCTCTCTTTAATACATACATTTCCATCTGGACCCCCTTCGAGCCCACGCGCCTCTCTCCTCAGTCCTTCTTTTGTACGTATCGACCACATTCGTTGGCACGATGGCGTCCTTCTTCCATCACTCGTCCATTGTCAACGCCGACGAGGTCGAAGAGTATCGTCGATTCTTAGATCATGCTTCTCGAGAACCACAGCATCGTATCGATATGTTAGAAGCCATACCGCGACCTTCACAGCCATCCTTTGCACCTTTAACGACCCTCTCAGCCCTGCTTCAGACCGTTGCGGGCCCATGGCCAGTCCTTCATCTTCAGCGGACACATACCGAGCTCTGGAAGCTTTTGCCCGAACATGCAAAGGCCGGCCATGCCTCGCCAGATGGCCAGAAATTGATCGATCATGTCTTGGGACAATGCAAGTCATCTTATTCATCACTTCTCGATCTTTATCATCCTTCATCTACCTCGTCTGCCATTATCGATCCGGAAAGTGGCCGTACAGCGACCCATGATGAGCTCACGAAAACCATCAGCAACTTCAAACTTCCAGTGTCGTCCATACCCGGTCAATCGAAGCCTGTTGTCGCCATATCCCTACCAAATGGTCCTCTGCTGGCCATGGCGGTGCTGGCCACCGCAACGTACTACACGGCAGCGCCTGTAGCGCACGGAAGTGGCGTGGGTGCAGAGCAATTCAAAGCAGATGTCCTGCAGTCCAAGAGCAACGCTGTACTTGCGTCGACAGCCGACATTCAAAGGCTTGGTCTTCGAGAATCCTGGCTCGAAGAAGCTGGCATCACAGTGCTCCTTGTCGAGCTCACAAGCGATATGGGGCTTGCAGTCACAGATCTGAACGGACGGCCGCTGAATTCCCCAAATGCTAGCATTCAACGACGAAACACAGCCGACGATACCGGTATCATGCTGTTCACAAGCGGGACAAGTGGCACCAAGAAGCTGGTTCCCCTCAGCATTCATTCCATGGTTTGCGGTGTTGCAATGGTGGAGAAGTCCTGGGGTCTCTCGCCATCTATGCGGTGTTTGAATCAAATGCCGCTAAATCATGTGGGAGGCCTCATTCGCAACCTCTTCGCTCCGCTCTTTTCTGGCGGCTCAGTAATCTGCTGCAGCGCGTTTGATGCAAACCTGTTCTGGGATTGTGTCGAGGACTTTGCTCCAACCTGGTATTATGCTTCCCCAAGTATGCACCAGGTCATTCTCGAAGCAGGATCCGAACGGCCAGAGAGTGTGGAGAAGAGCCAGATTCGGCTCATTTGCAATGCAGCTGGCGGCCTCCTCCCCAGTCTGGCCCTGAAACTCCGTGACACATTCTCAACACAGACCGTCCAATGTACAGTGCTACCTAGCTACGGCATGACGGAATGTATGCCTATCTCGACTCCGCCTTTGGACTACAGGCTTGACAAAACTGGAACTTCTGGAATCAGCGTTGGACCAGAGATCTGCATTCTCAACGGCCGTGATGAGCCAGAGAGGACGGGAGAAGTCGGCCGCATCTGCGTTCGTGGCGCACCTGTCTTCGGCGGCTATCTTAGAGCCGACAGCGTTGTCGACAAATCTTGCTTCAATTCAGATGGCTGGTTCGACACTGGTGACATGGGTTACCTCGATGACGAAGGATTTCTGTACATTACAGGCCGCTCGAAAGAGGTTATCAACCGTGGTGGTGAGCTCATAAGCCCCTTTGAGGTGGAAGAAGCCATCATTGCCGCTGCCAACAAGCCCGGCTCACCAATCTATGGTCGAGTGAGCAAAGCCCTTGCGTTCTCAGTCACTCACGATGTCCTGCAAGAAGTTGTCGGACTCGCAGTGGCGACGCCTGACGGAGCTCCCCGTCCGTGCCTTCGCACCATCCAGGAAGCCGTGAAATCGGAGCTGAGCCAAGTAAAGCTGCCAGTCGCTGTTGTCTACATGGAAGGTGGAGTCCCAACGAATAACAACAAGGTCCTTCGTATCAAGCTCGCCGATCGCCTGAAACTTCCAGAAGTGTCTGACAGCACACCTCCCGCCGAACGACATTTTGAAGCAGCATGTCCACCACCAAACACAGCTCTCAGCGTTCCGATCGGCAGCAAACCTCTCGTTGTCTCCCAAGAGACCTTGCAATCCGCATGCGAGATTGTAGTCCCACGAGCTTTCGATTTTTGGATCAAGGAGTCTTATTTCTATCCGGAGCTTGTGCTGGCTCCAAAAAGTGGCGAAGAGACTGGGGTCATCAACAAGCAGTCGCTTCTCCAGGACATCGCTGGCCGTGTCCATGGCTACAACATTCCAGTCAAAGTCCACCAGCTTGACGAACCATTCACTCGCGATGCTTTCGGTGATATTGTTGTTGACTTGGTTACCGCGAAGCTTAGCAAGCCAAAGCCATCGGTCACCATTGCAGCGCCAGCAAAAGGATCCGAGACCACCGAAGCGACGATCAGCAGGGTGTTTGCTCAGGTTCTCTCACTCCCAGTGGACGAAGTCAACTCCTCTTCCGACTTCTTCGAACTTGGTGGCGACTCCATGGGCGCCGGTCGACTCCTCAATGCGCTTCGTAAAGAATATCCAGTTCGACTACCAATTAGTGTACTCTTCCAGAATCCAAAGGTCCACCAACTGGCTCAGGTAATCGAGGAGAAGCTTCCAAAGACTATGCCAGAGAGCATGATAGGCAACGCCGAGCCTGCTCTTCCACCGCTACTACCTGGCTTGGAGAAGACCTGCAGCTCATCCAATCCAGCTCTCATGCTTCTACAACTCGTCCCACTGGTGCTCTTCTACCCAATGCGACGAGCGTTGACATGGACAGTATTCTTGTATATGCTTCGGGAGACCCAGTACTGGCCCACAAACAACGCCGTGCCGGGTCGCCTCCTCGACCTTGTGATATCCATCAGCGTCGGTGGCATTGTCACTCGAATCGTTGCTCCTTGCCTGGCGATCATCTTCAAGTGGCTAGTCATCGGCCGCTACAAAGAAGGTCTGTATCCAATGTGGGGATCTTACCATACCAGGTGGTGGATGGTGCAGAAAGCAACAGCCACGAGTGGCATTGGCGTCTTCGCTCTCTTCAACTGGTCAAGAGTGCTGTACCACAGACTCTTGGGTGCCAAGATCGGGAGCAATGTCACGATTCAGAAGGGTGTCACGATTGGGGAATGGGACTTACTCACCATCGAAGACAATGTCGTACTGGAACGCAGCATTGTTCGACCGTTTGCCGCGGAACGGAATACCACGATGTATCTCGGACGCATTCATATTGGCGCGAACGCTTCGATCGGCCTTGCTTCCATCGTTGCCGCGGGTACTACAGTTCCTGCTAAGGCCTGTATGGGACCAAACTCTTCGAGCTGGGAGACTGATGCCTTTGAGGAGACCAACCGAGACCTCGCGTCGAGCGAGATACCCGGCGCTCACTGGGCTCTCGAGTGGCTGGTCGGCTTACCTCTCGCGGTCGTGGTCAAATTCATCGGCGCAGTGCCTTGGCTAGCCGCGCTCGTCGCACTCGTCATGCACGAGCCGAGTGTAGCTCCAGATATGTTCCGACAAGTCATCATCTGGTTCGCATCTCCTGGACGGGTCTCGTTCCATTATCTCGCATTGGCTGCTAATGTCGCTTTCGGGCCATTCTTCTTTTTCTTCGCCTTCCTCGCCATCAAGAAGCTTCTCGATTGGACTGGCGGCAAGATTCAGCCTGGCAGCGCAGAAAACCGCAGCCAGTGGACCAAGTTCAGAATGCAATGGCTGAGGACTGTCATGCCTGCTCCGCAATTCCACAAGCTCACGGAGCTGTTCGGCACACACTATGCTAGCACTTCAGTCTTCGCCAGAGCACTTGGATGCAAGGTCGGCAAGCGTGTCTACTGGCCAGGGACCGGACCTTCGATCCAAGACTTCGATCTTCTCGAGATCGGCGATGATGTTGTTTTCGGCTCGCGCTCTCATCTCGTCACATCTGACGGCGCAGGTACTGATTACGTTCGAATCCGGTCTGGAGCCATGATCGCTGATCGAGTTGTCCTTCTTCCTGGAGTCGAGGTCGGCGATCATACCGTGATGGGAAGCGGAGCCCTCACAAAGCGCAACAATAGATATGCCGAAGGCACAACCTGGGTCGGAGCCAAGAATGGTGAAGCGGTATGCCTCTCTGTCGACACTTCTTCTCAGTCGCCTGAGTCGCCGCAATCGCAACACAACGAGAAATCCTCGCGACTTGTCAACATGGCCTCGCTCAATTCTACCAGCACCACACTTGCCAAGGGCTTTGACTCCGAGAGCTCCAGCCTGAGCGGCATCGAGAAGGCCAACGGCAAGGAGGACTGGCGATCAGACTATGGTTACATCGACAATTCGAAGTCAGCCAGCTCGCGTACTGTTGAACGCCAGAATACCGATTCCACACACGGCGAAGATGACGAATCGTCACCTTTCGGACGTGCCTTCTACCAAGGTAAGGCGAACTATCGTGTATGGAGCCAGGTCGAGATCTTCATATACTCCACACTCATCGCAGTCGCCAACGGCGTCTTCTGGAACATGGGGTCGGTCTCTGCAGTCCAGGTCGTGGCCTATCTTTTCAAACACCACAACATTGTTGCCAGAGTCTTCTTGGCAAACCATGTCTGGTGGCGACCGATCGCGGTTTACACCTTCTTCCTGACGCTCATTGTCGGCATCATGGCATTGCAGAGCATTGCAGTCATTACGTTCATCATTGTTTCCAAGTGGGTCCTGATGGGTCGTCGACAGCCTGGCAATTATGACTGGGACAAGTAAGTCATTCCACCACCGTCGCGCCATCTGTAACATCCATGCTGACTTGATCAACAGATCTTCATACTGCCAACGCTGGCAACTCTTCCTGAAGCTCGAGACCTTCCGGCGCCACTGTTATGGTGGCCATGGTATTCTCGGACT
This sequence comes from Pseudocercospora musae, assembly GCA_001578225.1. Taxonomy (NCBI): domain Eukaryota; kingdom Fungi; phylum Ascomycota; class Dothideomycetes; order Mycosphaerellales; family Mycosphaerellaceae; genus Pseudocercospora; species Pseudocercospora musae. The sequence goes on from LFZO01000071.1 coordinate 51,610, forward strand.
CCTCACGGGAACGAAATGGATTTCGATGTATTTCACAGCCCTCGGCGCCAAGATCGGCAAAGACTGTGCGCTCTTCGCCGGTGGGTTCCCGTCGCTCATGTTCACCGAACCAGATCTTCTCACTCTTGGCGACAGAGTCACCGTCGACGATGCCTCTCTGGTAGGCCACATCAACACGCGCGGCAAATTCGACCTCAACCCTCTCTCGGTCGGATCCCGATCAGTTCTACGAAGTGGCTCCCGCCTCCTCTCTGGCGCCAAGATGGAAGAAGACACCTGCCTTCTCGAACATACCCTCGTCATGGCTGGCGATGTCGTTGACGCCGGTAGCACCAGCCAAGGCTGGCCCGCGGAAGACTTTACTGCCAACCGCATTCCAACCATGGAGCAAGCCCAGTTTTGGAAAGTCAAGGCTTGAAGTTTCTATTACTTGTTGAGCGTTCAATGAATTTGCCTTTCGATTCTGGGTATTTAGCAAGGCGTTTTGGAATTTTTTTTTTCAACACAAATGGGCTTTTGGCGTTGCTGTTTAAGATACCCAGAATCCAGGGGCGTAATAGATAGAGACACGCTTTACCATCGTCATCCAATCATTTTGACCTGTAAATATATGATCAGCACACAATGATTTCGTTGTGCGGGTATGAGATTTCAATAGAGACAGAGGGAGAGAGCTTCAGTAGCCAGCCAAGAGAAGAAGCTCAGCCTGTTTATGGAAGCGTCGTGACTTGCATATATTCTTCGTTGCACGAAGCTTGCCTGATCGATCGACTCCGTTTCGACTTGCTTTTCGGCTGGTGACTTATACAGAGCTCTCGAGGGGTTTGGCCACGCTCGAGGTGCCAGAATCGAGCCTGAAACGAGCCTAGGTATTTAGTAAGTCATTGCCCGGACCATCGTTCTGACCTTCCTGCGCGTAAATAGTTCACATCTTCTCCACGCAGCGAGAAGCGGCGATGAAAAAGTAAAGTGAAGTGATGCCGACCTCCAACCGTAAAGGCTGAATGGCCGACAATTCCCGCAACCTGATAGGGCTGCGTAGCAAAGGTATACTGAGCCATGAAGGTTGAGTGATGACCGCGGCAATTTATGGTGAAGTCCTTTGTAGAGAAGCCCGAATGACAGAGATCTGGCAGCCCTCTGACTCCGCAACCTCTCAGGGCCCGAAGCACCCATTTCTGAGGAATGAATCGGTCTTGGCTCTACTCTCTGCATGCAGACCACTTGGAAAGGTGAGACAAAAGTTCCAAAGATCTATTCTGCTCTCTCCAAGCACAGAGGTCGTAGGAGTTCTTCGACGCGGCCATTGTGTCTTCCACATCTCTCGTCGCTAAAGTACGAATGTAGTCACCTGCAGTCCTGCGCGCGATTAGCAATCCGACGCATGTACAGGGACCAGGGTAATGATGGAGTTTTGCACAGGCCAATATCTTGTTCTGTAGAGTTTCAGACGCGGCAGTCCTTTTTAGCCATTTGAGCATACCATGAATTGAAAGGAAGCACGGAGTTGAATTGCGCGAAACTACGGCATTGTCCGCGCAAGTCGAGCACATAATGACTTGGCGACTCCGAAGCAGTAAGCATAGGAGGATTGAATTTTCAAGAATCTCTTCCAAATCGTTCTACGCAGTGTCAGCGCGTTATATAAACTGTAAGTACTGGGAATTGACTGGCGATAGCTGCGCAAAGTGGAGGGGTGGCCGCAAGGAGCTGAGCATGCCAAACATCGCCTCTTCATATAATGTTCTAGGTGTTGTTAGCGCTCACTCGAAAGCATAGGGACTTTAGGCTCACCATCAATCTGTGTCTACCATGACACAACAGCCAGAATGAGTTCAGCATGTGAGGTCGGTCTCAAATTTTGTTCAAGTAGATCTCCTTCCACCTGTATCGGTGACTCGTCTCTATTCTTCTATGCTTTGAATGGCATTGGCTGGAGATCTAGGGGTTCTAAATGCCCGCATCACCTCTGAGGTTTGAGGCCTTCTCGAAGCAGAGTGACGAGCTCATCCAGTCTGCTAATCACCTGAAGGCGAGGTCAATCCATGCTGCTTTCATGGAATGGCGTTGCACACTTACCACGTCGGTGCGAGAATCAGTCTCAAGCTCCTCCTTGCCTTCGCTGCGCAGCAACACAGTCAATGCACCAGCATCACGGCCCGCAGCCATATCATCGACCGAATCGCCGACCATGACCAAAGGGAGCGGCCTCTCTTCCGGTGGCATTTCCGGCACATTCGAACTTTTCACCAATCCCCAAGCATGAGCAATATGCAAAATTCCAGCAGGCGATGGCTTTGGAGGCCTGAAATCTCTCGTCACAACCGGAGCAAAAGGATTCACATGGCTTGGAATATGATTATGCAGAAGATGATTGACCGGCATGCTAGCAACTTTGTCAGCAAAAATACCATCCAGCCTGACTCGAGCAAGCACATACTCAAAATTCCTCGTACAAATGCCTTTCTGCACAAAACAAGACTCAGCAAAAGATCTCATTTGCGGTTCCTTTTTTTTCAACTCACGTGGATACCGTGCCTATCCAGTTCCTCCATCAAAGTCACCAGACCAGCCTGAGGAACCTGTTTCTCCATGGCCCTAGACTCAATTTCCTGAACCTTGCCAAATGCCTTCCTCTGCTCTTTTTCGGGAAGCGAATGTATATGATCCAGTATATCGATTTTGTTGTCGATTTGAAGTGCTTCTCGCATTTCTCCGAACATGTAATTCTGCGGTTCGCCTGTTCTGAAGAAATTAGATCGTGTACGTCATACAGACTGGAAACGGGAAGTTGATGTAGAGACTCACATAGCGTGCCATCCATATCGAACACTATGCCTTTGAGTTGCAGGAGATCAGAGGAACAGGAAGAAGAGCCGATGGGGGCGAAGTGATGGCGTCTGGGAGCCATCGTGGTAGCAAAGGAGAGGGACAGGGGATTTGTGGTGCTGATCAGGAAGCGATGAACATTTCTAGCACAAATATTGGTTTCGCGAGGCAAAGTGAGACGGCAACGAAGCGGTGCGAACATGTGATGAGGATGTCAAGTGAGTTGGAAGATATGATCCTGGTATCAATGTCTACAAGGATGCTGAAAGAAGGAACGGGTCGAAGATTAAAGTTATGCATGGGCATAAAAGCCTATGCACGGGTTGAAGAGGAGAATATTTTGATTCGACTCCCTCCGAACAATGCGGTGCAGATCAAGTGGGCATTGGAGCAATGCAGGATAGGTGAAAACAGCTTCCATACTGTGTGCTTGCGATGTCTTTGACAGCTTAAACACCTTTGACAATTTCATGATCTGCAAGTCGCAGCATTGCAACAGATCCCCTTCTACCTGCCATGAAAATCACAGTCGGCATCCTCGGCGCCTCAGGTGAGACTAGCCAATTCATAGTCAACAGCTTCCTCGAGGCTGGAAACTGAAAGACGATAGCTCTCACTCGCCCGTCCTCGATTTCCAAGCCAGCAAATCAGGCTCTCGCAGCACAAGGACTCGAGGTCCGACCCTGCGACCTTTCATCCTCTCAAGACTACCTCGTCAACGCTCTCCAAAGAGTTGAGATCCTGGTCTCAGCAATCGTAGCCACAGAATAATTGGCCCAAGATTCCTCTCGCCACAGCAGCCAAGTCCGCGGGAGTGAAGCGCTTCTTGCCCTGCGCCTTCGTCCCTGTGATACCAGCCGGAGGGAGCAAGGAACAAGGAGATCGTGTATGATCATGTGAAGCAACTTGGACTTCCGTCCACAACTCTAGATGTAGGGTGCTGGTATCAGCGCCGCGTCTGGGGATTGCCCTCAGGTTGGACGGACTTCGCCGTGCTGAAAGCGGATGAGCGGATTCCTGGAGATGAAACAAGTACGTTCTCGTCTATAATGAGATGTGGACACCGCTTCAGGTCGTTGAGCATTGGGAGAAGATATCCGGAGAGACGCCGGAGGGATCAGTCGTCTCGGAAACCGAGGTGAAGAAGACGATCGAGGTTTGAGGTGATGAGATGGATATGCAGACTCTCGTGATGAAGATTCCAGCGCAGGGTTTGGTTTTATGGGGCGTTGGTGGCGATAACATGTCTGGGTATGCGAATTACCTGGGCGACGTGACTAGCAAGGAGCTGTACCCGGATCTTGAGCCTAGAAAATTCGAGGACTATGCCCGGGGAGTGCTTGATGGAAAGGCGCCGCAGATATATGAGGAGCTGAAGGCCAAGTTTTCCGAGGTGATGAAGTAGTAGCGTGTGATCTGATTCCGGTGGACATTCAGATGCAGACGCGATGCCAAGACTCGAGATTGTGCTGTCACCTATGCAGTCAGCCTATCAGCACCTTGTCCAGAAACATACGAAAGCTTTGCAGAGCTTGTCAGCCACCTGAGATGGATCGAGTAGCTTGTTTGAATGTGCTGACTCCTCGCCGTCCAGGCTTCAATTTCGAATAATACAGCCTACCATGTACCAACCTGGCCACGTAGAGGCATCTTCGTCAAAGGAGTGACGTATCAGTACAATGGTGTGATTCGTGCCCCGTCTGGTAGTGTGATTCTCTTTCATCCCCAACCCTTATAAACGCCATGATTCGGAGCCCCTCCGCCCGCTCAGTACTATCTGTCTCCCACCGGTTCCGGCTCTTGATTGAAGTAAGCAAATCGCATGCGGTGAAACTGTGAAGGCTACATCAGCAGACAACCATGAGAGGGCGTGCCTTTACCGCATACCGCCGGTAGCTTTGGTATCACCACTGCTAATGTCGCAAGGAAGTTGATCATAAAGTAGGCCAAATCGTAATGGGTGTAATGGGTGCTGACGAGGAATAAGCAGATGGGAACTGCCAGCAAGAACTTCTTGGCCGGTGTATATTGGTCCTCGTTGTCAATCTGCTCCCACATGTTCAGGTTGTCGTATGCTCCGGCATTAAACTCGAAAGGGATACCTCGCACGTAGTGGAACATGAGGTATGAGCCGGCCATGTAGGTAGTGTTAACAAGTGTCCATGACGTCTCCTGTGTTATTGAAGGGATAATGTCGTAGACGATCTTGAGAAGCAGGATCAAGACGAAATGGATCATCCACGCGCCTGAAATGGATGAAGTATTAGCTCACGTGCTCATGTGCGTGCAGTAGTACCATCTTTCACATGAAATGTTTCAACAACCTGATTTTCGGTAGTGCGGACTCACCTTTGGCGTTCACCCACTGGGCGTTGAGGTTAGGCAAGATAGCCTGGTCGCTTTGCTGCTCGAGGCTCTCCGGGGGCTCCTGATACATCAAACTACTACTTCTCCGCCGCCTCGGATTGTCCTTGTTTTTGACGTTGTTGGAGCTCATCTTGCGTTCGGCCGACTGCACACAGAGCGGCGGTGATGTGTTCACACCCTCGGCGAAGGTGATCCCGCCGCGCTGCAGTATGGTGGAAGACAGCTTGGCGGTGGTTTCGGAGGAGGATGGAGAGCGGTGCGGTAAGAATAGGAAGTTCGGCGCCAGCGTGCCGGTCGTGCGGTGTTTCGTGATGGAGATGGGGTATGTTTACCCGGACGGTGGTGGTATATGGCGTGCGTGGCGAGGAGAGCAGAGCAGAGCGTGCTGCTTGGTGGTGTTCGTGTTTGACGGTTGGTGTCTTTGTCCCGATGTAGAATAACGTCGCTTGCCAGGGTCCTTGTTCTTAGCGGCCACGGAATCCACGCGTCCTCGGAAATAAGGTGCGTTGACAACGGTGCTGCCGGCGCCGGGCGCGGTGATGAGGTCTGGGCGAAGGCAGATGGAAGTTGGAAGTGAACGGTGTTGGCAGTGGTGAGAGTAGTTCTAGGCCAAGGGACAGAGGTGGAGGAGAAGAAGGTGATGAATAAGTTTAGCCATTCCAAGTCCCATGTCAGGCTGCCGGCACAAACGACGCCATGTTGCAGCAAAATTATGCACCGGACTGCACTTGGCCTCCGCTATAATCGGTGCTACAGTCGATCTATTATGTTGTGCCGGCACGGCTGTCTGCATCTGAGATATCCACGTCTCCTCACTGATCCAAACTACACTCTTGCTTCGTCCCGAACAAGTACATGGGTGTTTTTCGCTCCCACTCCCACAATGACCGCGACCTTGACGACAGCTCCATCTTCTCGCCTCCCAGATTGAGCCACAAGATGGCTCTTGTCATGGCCCGGCCGACATGCCATAGGTATGTGACAATGCGAAAGCCACCACAACGACCTTTCTTTGGTAATCATCATACAGGGTCCAAACCTCTGCCACTATCCGAGCATAACAGCAAGCAACATGCTTGTCGTACATGTCAAACGCCACTACGTCGATGCTGGATGACTGCATTTCGGAGGGACCCTGAGCGTGATGAACGACTACGTGTGGTTCCAGCGAGTAGTGCTGACTGGCAACGCATGGCAGGTCAGGCCCAGCGATATCCAAGCCTTCTCTTTGGCCAAGTCGAGTGAACAGTAGACGCCGCAGCCCAGAGGCCCGTTGCTAAATGCGCAGCTTTGCATGCGCGCCTGGCTCGTGCCGTATCGACCAGACGGTCTTGCTCTGACTGCATGAAGCGCAGGCAAAGCAGCCTCGATAAATCGTGAGTAGCTGATTGCCCCCATAACTTTCGCTCATCTCCTACCACGACTTTTGCCTCATTTTCTCATCGCAAACTTCATCTCTTCCCAGAATCTCCTTTCGCCAGCGCCCTTCAACAAACCATGAGATACATGATTTGCGCAAACAACCAGAAATGTCAGACTCAGAAAACGAATCGCGAACGAACGCTGTTGGCCGCAAAAGGAATGTCCATGGCGAGCTCCGAACACCAAGTTGTCCCACAAGTCGACGCTCTAGCAAAGCGTCTTGCAAGGAGTCTGGAGAAATATCAAGTTCATCAGCATCCGAAAGTGAACACGAAGAGACATCAAACAAGCGCCCCCGTCACTCGCCAACTGCCGCCATCACAATCAGCGACGATAGCGAAAGTGAGGATGGCGAGGTCTCATCATCGCATGCTGACGGCGCATCAAGTTCATCATCCATGGACACATCTTCTTCCGATGATGATTCGCACTCTGACTCCGGCTCATCAACACTCAGTCACGGAATCTCAAAAATGGCTGCCGAGGCAGACGATATGGTTCGACTCTACTCCCTCTCGAAAGCAGATCGCGACTTACAGAAACGATACTTCAATTTAACCTCCCCTCCAGACGCGCTCGTCTACTGTCTATGCTGCGGCGAACGCGGACACATGCGCTCAACTTGCCCATCACGGAAATGCTCGCATTGCGGCGCCTACGACTCTCACGCCTCAAGCGCATGTCCTCAACATCGGAAATGTCCACTATGTCGACAGCGGGGACACGATGCCAAGACTTGCCAGAATAGGTCCTACCAAGGCCAGAATGATGAATGTGATGTCTGTGGTGAAGCCGGGCATGTGGAGGAGGCTTGTTCGAGACTCTGGTGTTTTCCGACGATCGCGGCTCCGGTACCGAGAGAGAAGCAGATTCGGGAGTGGGAGATGATCAAGGGGTGTTATTCTTGTGGGTCGAGTGAGCATTGGGGCGATGATTGTCGCTATATCAGGAGGGATGATCTGAATTCTGTGAGGACTTGGAGTGAGAAGAATGCTGAGAGGTTCATTTTGAGGCGTGGTTCACTTGATGATCCTCCGCCGGTGGAAAATGGAGGTGGTGAGAATGAGGATGATGACCCTCTTGCGGCGCTAGAGAGTGGTTTAAAGGAGGACGATGGCGAGTACGTCGAGGCTGAAGATAGTGAGGAGGAGTATGAGCCGCCACCGCCGCCTCCGAGCCGACCATGGCAGATGGGACTTTTCGATGATGCACGGGATTGATGCTGTGAACACGGATGTGCTGGATGTCTTGAACCCTCCTCTGAGAGACTCAGGAATGGGAAGTGTTCTAGAATATCTACTCGTTCTTAGCCTCTGTTGGGTATAGCAACGCCGCAATACGCCCTCCATGCCACCACTACCTCAAATCTACTGCGGAGGCTGATATGGCTTGATCAGCATCTCGCTGAACCTACCACAATCGTCAGTATCAGCCTAGTCTCATAACCTTGATGGATGCAAAACAACTTACTTTGATATGCTCTCCACACCTCTCACCTCTTCCACCAGCAGGGGCATCTTGACGACGTGGAAATCCTCCCCATACAAATCATCAATCTGCTCCAAATACTTCTTCTGCATCTTCCGTCTCGAATTGCACTGCTCGCAAGGATTATCCTTCTTAGGAAACAACAATTGATTCACCACCATAGCATGCGTATCAATCTCATAACTCCCCAACTCCTGAATCATTCTCTCCGTCTCATACAAGCTCAAAAACTCCGGGATGAGCACCGGCACAAAAGTTGTCAGATCCGGGTTCTTGAACTGCTTATTCACCTCCCCAATCGTCTCTTGCAAGTCATTCATCTTCTTCAAAACATCATCGAAACTCTGCCCATTCGGCAAACCACCCCTCGCACCGAGCAGATTATTGATCATAGGACCAAATTGCTGACTCAGTGCACTCAATTTTTCCAAAGCCTTCTCCAAAACTGTTGGGAATTGTAAGAATCGCAGGGTATGTCCCGTCGGGGCCGTATCAAAGATAATCAACTCATACTCCATCCCTTTCACCTGCTTCAACACTTCCGCAAAGGACATCGCCTCATCAACACCCGGAATGCTAAAAGCCATATCTTGGAACATATTCCCCACCCCTCCTAGACCCGCCATCGCTTCTTGCGCGTCATCTCCTCCTGCAGCTATCAGATCTGTAATACTGCCGTTTGGGTCGATCTCCATTGCTGCGAGTCCTTCTACGCCGGGCACGGGCTTTGCATCTTTTCCGAATTTCACGCCGAAAGCGTCCGAGAGGTTGTGGGCTGGGTCGGTCGAGATTAGGAGGACGCTCTTTCGGACTTTGGCCATTTGTACGGCTAGGGAACAGGAAGTTGTGGTTTTGCCAACTCCTCCTTTGCCGCCGACGAAGATCCATTTCAGAGTCTTTTGGTCGACGATGGGTTTGAGGCTGGGTTCCATTTCTTCGTCGGCCATGGTGGAGGTGGTGGTCGAGTAGAGGTGGAGGTTAGTGTGGAGTAGGTGGTCCAGGAGCAGGCGGCGAAGTGTAGGCAGAGAAGTTGGAGTGTTCTGGCTCTTTCCTTCCAAGAAACGTGTCGCGTCTGCTTCCTGCCTGACCTCATCAGAAGACCGACCGCGGGGCACCTGCCACTGGTCGCTGCGGGCAATCAGTTTCGCCGATGTCCGACGTCCGTTGTAGTTCGGTCGATCGATGCTCTCCTTTCTTGCATCCGGACTGTCCTCCTTGCCAAAATTCAGATCTTTGACATCGCCGCAGTCATTGAGCTGTCTAATCATCTCTAGGTCTTACTTCCTGTCTCAGTGGGCATACCAGTGCGGCTGGCACGGTCCAGCTGCAACCTACGGTGCTGGATGTACTCACCTGCATAGATCAATGTCAAACGTCTCCTGATCAGTGCTGCAGGGACAGACATGGTCCGGATGTTCCTGTGATGATGCAACTATGGCTACCATCTCGGCGTGGACCTCCATGATCTTCTTATTGCTGGTGGGCGTTAGGCGATATGCCGCCTGCCGAACTGCTTTCAGCTCCTGAAAAGGGCCTCGTTGCTGCTGAACCTGCCTTCAATTTCGACTGTCTCACGCTCTACGCACGTTTTGCAGGACCTTCATCAATGATATGATCTTATCATTTCCAGATCGTCTGCCGCGTGTAGATCCCAATGGTCCGGTGGGCACACATAAGTTCGTCCTCGATATCTTATGGGAGGCTGCTACTGCCGAACGCCTCAGCAAGCCCAAAGAAGGCACAATTCTCTTCGAAGTTGGTCGTGCGTTTGACGATATGCTTGACAAGAATGGCAGTGATTGCCTCCTAAAAGCCTTTCATAAGAGGTCAAGTGGCCAAATGCCGGAAGAGCGTTGGCCTTGCAAGCAGCACTCGAGAGGTGGGCTACCTGCCCGATTCAAGGGCATGTTTATCAAGATTCGGATGATGCCGACTCAAGCCAGAGACGATACGATACCGGGCACTCAGAGGTCATGCAATTGGCTGAGAAACAGCGCCGAAAGTGGGAGAGTATGGCATGCAGACAGATATCGTGAAGCGCAAGTTGCTGTATGCCCTCGAGTTCAAGGAGTTTCTTGGAGATGTGCCCCCATACGCAATTTCGTCACATGTGTGGTCATATGAAGAAGTGTCTTACGAGGATTACTTGAAAGGACATGAGAAAGAAAGATATGGCTATCAAAAGATTCTGGAGCTTTTCCGGATAGCACGAACCGGCTTGTACCATCAAGGTCTGTGTCGGATATCATGGCAGACTTGAACCATGGAATGCTGTTGTCCGCCAATTCTCGACTGGGCTTGGGTCGATCCTTGCTGCATCGACAAAAGGTCTTCTGCAGAGCTTTCGGAGGCCAGGAATTCGATGACCGGGTTGATTCTGCGATTTTTATAGTTTTCCTACCGGATCCGCAGTCTACCGCCATGCAAAGCGCCTCGTCAGAAGACGTACCAAATGAATCGAACAATAGATACACAGCCTTCTCATGCGAGGCGCTCAAGAGGAGCAAATGGATTATCCGAGGCTGTAAACTACAGGAGGTCACTGCTCCTTTCAAAATATGGTCTATAACGCAGCATTAAAGGCTATAGGCAAGGCATACAAGCACATTTCCGGACAGAGTCTAAACAAGAGCCTCTGGAAGGTTCTCTCCACGATTTGATCGCCGCTGTGACGTCCATCAGCGAAAAATCCATCAATGAAATTGTCGGAAGACGCTTTAGCGCAGGGCCCTGGTATGGTTGTATCGCTCAGCGCATGAGCTGGGTTTCTGCGAGAGTCACAAAAAGCCTGAACACCTGGCCTGTTGTCTTCTTGAGCTTTTTGGTGTGGTAAGCCTCTATTGTACGGCGAAGGATTCACAAAAGCAGTCCAGCGCCTGCAAATACAGATCATGAACCGAATTCGGGCACAATCTATCGCTACTCAGCCGGGAGAATGACTGCAAGAACCATTGGTGACGCCAAGATCGTCAAGCTCTTGGCACCACGCCCTGAAAGGTTTGCGTCATGTGTCAAGACGAAGCCATATTCCTCTATACTCGATCACAGTCATCCGCTTCGTAAAACAATATTCGAGCAGACTCCTAAAGGCTTCGAGTTCTCCCATGAGCTGCCGAAAGGACTTTGTGCGAATACAAGCAGTTTTGGAGGAACACCTGTTCTTCCTCTTGTGTCCATTAGGTTGCGCGAAGCACACCCACGAGGAGGACCATGATGGGTTCAGCCAGTCTCATAATCTACTACTCGGAGTCTGTCCAGCTGAGAAGTATTTTGACAAGTGGGATTTTCTGCATGCCATCAGACTAGGCGTCGTCAGTATGTCCCGAGATGGTCAATGCGATGTGGTGAAGCAAGCGTAAGGGTGGCAGTGCCCAACACGTTTGCTGGAAATCAATAACTTCGCGGCACTGATGGAGCCTCAGCCAGCAATATCGATATGATGCCTATGAGCTGGTCCGCGATATTTGTTGCTGTATTTGTGCGGTGCCCATTTATCGATTCTGACAATGTGGTTGTAGATCAGTACTTCTTTTGCGCCAAGCCTTGGGACATTGATCAGCATTCGCAGACTAGAATACATACATTCGTGTGTACTCACTCTTTGGCATACCAATCAGCCATGCCTTTGTAATGGATCCTTCAATGCCTGGTACTGAGCAAGGCCGCAACCGGCGAAGTTGCGAGGTGAAACAGCGCTAGAGGTGGTAGGAAGGAGCCGAAGCCGAAGAGCTGCACAGTCAGCATGGGCCTGACTCCGATCAAGCTTCGATTTCTAGCAAGTCTACTGGGACGACATCATCACTTTCACAATATCATCACTTTTCGCGATACCTTCTCCTATGTCCGCCCCTGGTGCAATCAGAAGAGCTTGGTTCAAGTGGAAACAGCTGCGATTGCCCTGGAGAAAGACATATTTGATAGGATTCGACCTAAGTGGAAACACATTCTGGGAGTTCAAAGATGCTTTGAACGCGAGCCGATGGCGCAGAATAGTTAGATATAGTCGCGCTACACATTATGCCGATGTCAAAATAAGTCGTATGTGAGCTTCAATTAATATTGACACTTGGGCAAGCTAATGTGTGGTATCAGCGCAATGGCATCAATGGCTACGACACACTCGAGACGAACCGCCCACGATCCAAGAACAGCAGTACGATGTTACACGGCAAGCAATGATGAAGCAACTTGTAGCTGAGGCCGATGAAAGATGGAAGAGTATACCTTCGTATCTCGACAAGCCGAATCTACAACACCCGCAACCCGCAATAGGAGTGCAAGATACAGGAGGCTATGCGCCACAAACAGAACCGGAGCGAAAGCAAGGCGTAACGAACCTGGTCGGAGAGCCAGAGAAGGTAGAAGCTGTGAACGAAGGCCAAGATACCAAAGAGGTAGATAAAGGCAGGGTCAAGGGCAAGAGCAAGGAGAAGAGCGGGCTGAAGCCGAATCCTTGGGAGCACCTACAGCCTAAGGGCAACCCGGGCGAGGAATGGCAACCGAATGCTTGGACACCTGGCGTGGCTCAGCGACGATAGCAAAACGGTATAGTGGGATGCCGACGATGGTATGAAAGAACGTATGCACAGATGCCCGCATTAAGCGTGTGATGCTCGAGCCCCAGCAGATTCGCTCAATTTTAAAAGGCGAAGAGGCTCCCCCAAATCAACTGTTTGGATTCCATTCAGTGATAATCAACAAGCAGCATGCTCCAATGACTAGATGAGTCAAAATAATTATGGAGTCGAACCTCGCATCACGGGCGGCCATTGGCGATGGACACTGCGGTGCTTGCAACGTCGAATGTCGCTCGACATCCGACACTGTCGCCCAGGTCTTACCTTTGGACAAAATGCCTTTTGATTGGATGGATGAAGCCGTATGTGACTGGACTTTACTGGACTTTGAGGGTTGTCGACCCTCATAAGTAAAGCCTAGTCTGACGGGCAAGGCCACGGAACCCGAGAAATTCGACAATGAATGAGATCACGATCCCAAGAATTACGATTGTGCCCATCTCGTATTCGCACCTCTTTGTCTTCGCCATGCCGCATTGAGATGTCTGGGCAGCTGGGTATCTCTATCGCCGGGAAAGGAGTTTCTCAGACACAAAGAGAATATTCATTGTTCCATTGACCACTTAAGCAGATACTCGCACCACGAATTGCACCTTGCGACATGAAGTAAGAACTCCCTCGGATGTAAAATCCATACAACGGCTCCAAACAACACGCCTGAAGTCAGTCGATTTCGAGATCACCGGGAATCATACTTCTCGCGACTGGAACGATTCATTGTGTCGACGGCATAGGTGACCAGTTTCGAGCAGCTTTTCCATCATTCAATTCGGCTGGTGAACCTGTCCTATGTTCCGCATGCCCCGCCTTGGGAATACTACATGACACCCGGCGTTCTCTATAATCACTTACATCAAGCTGTCGCCGTGACGGAAATGCAATACATACAAGACACCCTCAGATATCATAGGGAAAAATGGGCTCCCCACATCGAAGATGTTCGCAATATATGTGGAAATGATGGCGCCGCTTACCTTGAACAAGAATGGAATGAGCTGGCGAATCACTTTCGGTCCAGCCTGGACGCTCGGGTTTTACGAGAGATTGATTCAAACGACATTTGGGCCGCCCAATGGTCAGGCCGTCTGCGCCAACTCAGAGCACTGCATCTGCCACCTAGGATGCAGATTCGACTCAGGGACCTTTACGATCGCATCCAGGAGCTCGCTAAGGACAACAACGGTCTCATTTTCCCTTCCGAAATGCCGAATGTGGCTACAGTCGGCGAATATTGTGATGCGCTCAACGACGAAATTACCAACGTGCTCGTGGGCAGCGTTCGCAATCAGTGGGTGGATCGGAACAGGGATTTAGAAACACGAGCAAGGTACAGTCGCTTACGCAGCAATGTCGCTGCTGGACATGCTCCTTATGGTCCAGATCAAGCATCGCCGACAAAACAAATCAGTGCAATTATCTCGGACCGAGCTGGCAATCTAGCATTCTGCAGCGCGCGTGCTGGTCTCCCTAGTCAAAACTATTGGGTAAATAAGGGCATCCTTGGAAAAGGTGCTTGGGGCTGTGCGAGTATATGGCTACGATACAACGCAAATGGTAGCATTGTTGAAAGAGTAGTGACAAAAGAGAGCTACCTTCCAAACAAGTGGGATGAAAAAAATGGTGGCATGGCCCCAAGGCTGATCGGGTCCCAATGGAGTACATACTGCAAACAGCTCTCAGCAAACCACCAAAGGCCAACAACGTGGTACATTGCCTAGCATACGGCCTGTATGAGAGGTTCAGGATGTACCGGCTCTACATGGAGTATTGTCAGCACGGCGACCTTGAGCAAAGCCTTAAGGAGTATTTTGACCTCGCTCAAACGGTCAAGGAATGCGCTGCAGGAGGTATCAAAGTGTGAGTGCCTTCTTATATGCCGTTTACCTGGCATTATACTGACTTGCCTAGCCAATATCCGGACCGCCTCTTGTGGCGCATATTCACAGGAATGGCCGCAGCTGCATGCTTGATGGTCCAAGGCTTTCTTCCTGGAGACGGACCTGCCGATGACAACCACAAAGCAATTGTACATCGCGACCTCAAGCCCGCTAACATCTTCCTCGCGACTCCAAGGGACAATTCAGATTTTCCAGAACCCAAGCTTGGAGACCTAGGCCTTGCTGCGTTTGCGGATGATACGAGGACTAGGCACGCATTCTGTGGATCTAATGGGTATGTGGCGCCAGAAGTATACAAATTCGGCAAACCCTATCCGATCGGACCAATGTCCGATATATGGTCTATTGGCCGGATCATGCTTTGTCTGGTGAATCTTAGCACTGACGAGGAGGAGGAAGAGTGGCTACCATCTCCTGTCACTCTTGAAACATTAGTGCCATTCAAAGATGATGCCATTGACGGACGCGATCCAGACCTTAGCCGACTGATCATGGATTGCCTTCAGCCCTACCCAGCCGATAGGCCTGATGCTGTTAGACTATACGAGCGCCTCCAAATGATGCGCGACAAATTCGCATCCGCAGAGTTTGATGAAGAGAAGGATGTTGTGATCGTGGCTCCAGATCCCTATAAGCCCTTCGCTCGTTGAGATGCCAACGGCCGAAAAGCGCATGGAGAGTTGCAGCACTCTTTACAGTCTACAGAAAGTCGCAGGGCTTTCGAAAATGGCCTGGAATGCAGCCACTGTACTCTAACAACACCGGCATGGCAACTTCAGCTGAGCAAGGATGCGCTTTTGACATAGCTAGAACCAAGACTAACATTCGAGAAGTCCGAGACACCGGCAAACAATCAGTCACTCTCTTGGTGAAAAACCAGTTCCAAGGTCGCACTTCACTAACTCATAATTTCGGCCTCTAGCGTATGCAAACATGAGCGAGTATACACATGCATAGCGACTCCAGACGCACGGACGCTGATTGAAGCGCGTGAATCAGATACTTCATCTGTTCACTTGTCGGTCTTCTGGGCAACGGCGAATCACTCGATCACCAATGTCTACCTTATAAACACTCTTTCTGACCTCTTTCTCTTCTATTCAAGCACAGAGAGAGAGAGTTCGCCCACATAGCCTCCTCAGTTATCACAGTCTACAGCACCATCGGATCTACCACAGCTGCGACCTCGATCAAGACGTAACATTGGCACTCAAGCAGTATTGACAGCACTTGTGAAAAAGGACGCGCCAGCTTCTAAGAAGAGCGTGGCCTCGAGGATCGAGTCTCCACTTACTCCGCTATATCGCACTAGTTACCAACCAACCTCTTCTACTCAACACCACAGATCAATACGCCACCCATCAGCATGTTTCCAGGACAGTTCGGCAGGCCGCCCTGTGGCCCACTTCCACCACCACCTGGCTTTCCACCTTGCGGCCTTCCACGATCGGCATCTTTCCAGGCGCCATTTCATCCGCCAATGATGCTTAACGGACCTCCAGCGCCAATGGTCGGCACCTTTCTCCCGCCTCGACAGCGTCGGCGAGCATCTTTTGCGGCTCAAGGCATGCGGCCGCCATTCGCAATGGGCATGCCAGCTCCGGCTCCCGGTATGGCACTACGGGGTCCATTTGGTGGAGGAATGGGAATGTCAAGTTCTCCTCCAGGCTTTGGCGGTGGTCCAGGAGGACTGAGGAGACTCTCAATGCATGCAGTAATGCCACCCATGCGTATGCCTATGCCGCGTCGAGGCCGTCCAGGTCAGAATTTCGACGCCTCGCGCATGAGGGCGCAGTCGCCATCTCTACCGCGTGGTACGCCTCGGACACTATCACTGCCGCGTAGTCGTTCTCGGACGCCATCTCTACCGCGTGGTCATTCTCGAGCTCCATCTTTACCGCGTGGTCGCTCACGCGCACCTTCTGCGCACCGTCGGCGCCCATCCTTCGGTGGCCGTCCTGATGTCTTCGAATTCGGGCCGAGCGACCCGCCAAATGTGCTCCTACCACGAAACCACAAGTCGCCTCGACGTGATCGAGCGTTCGATTCATCACGCTCCCCCAAGCTGCGAGGAGGTCTCTCTCCAAATCGACCACCATCCCATGGTCACGAAGACCGTTTTCAGACCGGACTGAGAGACCGCGATATCATCACGCCTGGGTATAAAAAGGTCAAGACGTTTACACATGGCGGCATGTCTACAGCCATCCATCTGGTCAAGAGCAATCGCGATGGTAAGCTTTACATTGAGAAGCGGATTCGTGTCGACGGCCACCATCGTAAGCGAGCACTGGCCGAGATCCTTGCACTTGAGCTCATCGTGAACGAATATGGTTGTGGCGGCAACCTCAACACCATGGTCGAGTACAAGATCTCTGACCAGCGACAACTTGGCTCGCTGATCTTGGACTACTGCGACAAGGGATCACTGGAAGACCACATGCGCGAGGTTGCGAAAGCCGGTGGGTCTTTCTCAGAGGTCGACGTTTGGAACGTGATTCAGGGTGTTGCTTCTGGCCTGGCGTTCCTTCACGATGGCATCATCAATGTCGAGCCCGGAAAGCACCCTGCAAAGCCGAAGGACTGGGACACGATGTGTCATCTGGATCTGAAACCTTGCAATATCTTCTTGCACCGCTCGGGCGGCCTCGGAGGCCAGACCAAAGTGATCTTGGCAGATTTTGGTTGCTGCGTCTCGCTGTCCGACATCGAGGGTGGTCGCGAGGGAGCGATTGCTCAGCCGTGTGGAACCCCGGTTTGGTATCCACCAGAGGGAGATGTTCGGAAACCAAAGTCCTACGGAACCAAGACGGATATGTGGCAACTCGGAGCCACGATACACGTGCTCTGCCGCATGCGTATCGACCGATACCCGCCTGTCCCAGACCGAACGATGGTCTATTCTCGGGATCCAATCGGCTCTAGATACGGTGGACGACTCCATGCGATGGTCACGATGCTGACTGACATCGATCCGCTGAAGAGGCCGGCGGCGAGGGACATTGCACCCGAGGCGATGAAGGTTATGCTTGAGAAGTTGGAAGGTGGTGGACGACGGGCGGACAGACACTATTAGCTTGGTTAAAACCGAGATCAGATAAGGATCCTTGACGATCGATCGCTTAGCGCTCTAAGGAGAAGTAAAGGCTGCATTCAGTCGAGACTTTGAGGTGCGCATAATAGTGATACGGTGCGATACGGAGCAAAAGACGCATATACATCATAAATAAATGCAATGCAAGGCATCTTCTGAACTCAGCAGTTGGGAGATTCCTGCTTTCTCCATCATTTTAGTAATCGCCGTCTCGCAAAATCGGATACGCTGCGACTTAACCAACAGCCATAAGCTTAACATACAAAGCAATGGAATCTTGATTGTTCTAAATGTTGATGTTCGTGGGAGGAAAGGCAAGGAGCGACGTCGGCATTGACCTTAGAGCTTGAAACGGGCCACGGCGAACGCCGATATTGTGATATACAGTTCTACCACATCTTTGCTTTTATTATTGATAATCGCGATTCCCTATGAGTTCTGAAAAGACTACTTCTGAGACATGCAGCGCTGAAGCACGTCTGAACTCCATCTCCTCCCATCTCCAATCCTCTGCCTCTACTCCAACCACAATGTCCGAACGACCCTTCATAACCTGCCACGTCCTCGACACCATCTCCGGCAAGCCTGGCGCCGGTATTGACGTCAAGCTAAAACTCATATCTCCTGCTCAAGCCACTACTGCGCACTGGACAGCTACTACGAACAGCGATGGACGCGTCCCTGCTTGGACCTCTTCTGCAAACATCAACGAGATTGTGAGCAAGGTCAAAACAGAGCTCGCGGACGGCGATCAGATGGTCTGGAGCTTGACATTTGACACTGAGAAGTACTTTGGCCAGGGCAAGACATTTTGGCCCGAGGTTGAGCTGAGATTCGCGGCGAAGAAGGAGGAGGAACATTATCATGTCCCGCTCTTGCTGGGGCCGTGGAGTTATACGACGTACAGAGGCTCGTGAGGAGTGTACTGCCTTCGAAACATGATGCCTAAGGTGCAATGCCTCGGACTTGGCCTGTTCAGTGATAACTGGCCCAATCGTTGCATACCACCATGAGAAGCACGAACGATGCATCGAGCACATTTTCGATCGGCACGCGAGGGCCTCATGCCAATAACAATGGCATAAACAGCAGCAGTCAGCCAGCTATGTCGGTGCGAAATGAGCCCTTTCCTTGGCACGGCGCGAGCTACCGTGCCTTTCGACTTGCAGCTGATGCTGGAGCAATCGAGCACCGAACACGAAATTTGCCTTCGCTTCCTGTCACGAGTGCTATCAGTCCCATTGTAGATGAATTACAGCTCGCCTGCGCCTCACCGCCACAGAATGCACAGCGATTATTTGATGTCCAACTTCGGTTCCGGATGGATTCAGCCCCGATGATCCATTGAATGAACCCGATGTGGAGAAAAGCATTTCAGATGGATCAGAGGTTGTACATGTCCTATTCGTCTGTGGAGCCTATTCGAGTTCAGCATCGACCGGTCCAGGACAGAAGCTGGATATTCATACTTGCAACACGTAACAGGAGAGGTCTTCGATGTCGTTGCACAGAAGGGAGAGTTCTGGGTTGCCGGAAATCAACATGATTTTACGAACGAACTGGGATGGATCTGGGAGCAACACTTTGTGGTTCTTTGAGACGAGGATGTTGTACCTCAAAGGAAGGGAAGTAATGTAACCAAAACCCCCAATCTGTGCAACACGGAGACATGTTGTGGAGCAAAACCCCAACATTCCACTCTCAATCAAAACGTTCTTGCGATGGCCGTTCAACCTGCAGCATCAAGGGAACCTGGACACTGCTCTGGTGTCCAGACACAATGAGAAGACAAGATGCTATAAGAAGGACTGGTCAGGAGAAGGAAGCTGGTCTGAAAGCGAAGCATACGTGCACTTCGACTCTGGTACCGTTCTCGGCAGACTGACAAGGAGCTCTACTGGCACACTGCGTTTGCTCGACGCGGGACCAGGTGTAATCTGACTCAGCATTGAATGAAGCAGCTCATGGTTGTGGCAAGAAGTATCAGGCGCTGTATCAGACCGATCAGGTATCTAGTCTCCGATGCGATGCATCAGGTATGCGGCGACTGGACTGGATCCACTCGATTGAGCAAGGAGAGCAACCGCTTTCTGTGAGTTTTTTAGCGGAACATTTCGGTACCGAGCATGGGCGTGCCCTGCCTTGGTGAAGCATGTTCATGGACCACAAAACCCCGGCACATAAGGCTGTTCTAGTGTAGGACATTTGAGGTAGCATGCAACAGCCGTTTGGCACCGAGATCTTACCCTGCACTGCCGGGCCTGGAACCCTTCGCGATATTCGATATTGAGAAGGTAGTCTATATGTATATAGCTCCCTCATTGGAGCACTTGCTGAGTTCGCCTGCTCTTCTATGCCCAGCGAAAGTCAAAGCTCAGAGGGTTCCCTGTACGAATGCGAGGGCATCGCGGTTCGGTTCAGCTCTCACCTCTCGCGTGGGCGCCAACTCTGCATGGCAAGGCTGGCATCTGGCATCTTTCGGTCTCGAAGGGAGGTTTAGGGAGCGAGGGGATGTTAATATGCCAAGTAGATATACGCTGGCAAGGCATGTGCTGGTTTCTTCTCTGCTGAAGCGTTCGACTCATGCGGCAAAAACATAACATGGCAGTAGAAACAGACCTCTACGACCGCCTCGCCGCCACAGCCAAAGGCTTCATCGAAGCCACCAACGCCGCAACACCACGCGATAACAACCCCGACTACGACCTCATAAAATCCTTCGCAGCTCCTCATTTCCGAATAGAATGGGCTCCGAAGCTCTTCGCCCGAAGCAGCCCTCTCCTCGGCGATGCAAAAGACATCGAAGGCTTCTGTAACCACATTCGAGGCATGTCCGCAAACCTCTCAACTTGGGCGATTCTCGTGAACGATAT
The DNA here is from genome assembly GCA_001578225.1 of Pseudocercospora musae. Lineage (NCBI taxonomy): Eukaryota > Fungi > Ascomycota > Dothideomycetes > Mycosphaerellales > Mycosphaerellaceae > Pseudocercospora > Pseudocercospora musae. Next base: position 72,158 of record LFZO01000071.1, read on the forward strand.
GTTTGTCGATGTGAAGAAGAGAACGGTGATTGCGAGGGCGGATTTCTGGATGTTACCGAATGGTGGAGAGAAAGTGTGTAATGACATTGTTTTTTTCGTGAAGTGTGATGAGAGTGGAGAGAGAATTATTGATTGTTGTGAGTATGTTGATCCTGCTGCGAGTCAGGCTATTAGGGATCAGATTGCGGCGAAGACTTGGAAGAGGAAGATGGAGCAGGCGGAGAGGGTGGACGGGGTTAATGGGGATGGTGGGCATTGAGCCATTATGGAAGTCTGGAAACTTTTGGAGGAATAGAGTGATCACCTTTCTGATATCATATTGGTATGCTCGAGACAGTGGCCGCCTTTTAGCGACTACGTGCTGTTACCTGTATTTGGAATCAAACAGCCTCTGCTCTCCCATCACCTCGCCGCCGCCTCAGTCGCGACCGCCGTGGACAAACGCTGCTGTGTAGCATTCGACGTCCGTGTTGATGCCAGCCAGCGGAGACGCCGGAGAGCTGTGCTTCATCCTCCAAAGTGATCACCAACTGTCATGACTCTGCCGAGAGATCATGTATCTCACTTCGAGCCATCATTCTCCTGCTCTTTCGCTCCACGCTTTCTCTGTAGACACTCTTCGTACCCTTATCTCCCCTCGTCAATGCCGTCCGCCAGACCTGGGTCTATCCATGCTCGAAACGGATCTCCCACAGCTCCTTGCCTAGCCTCATAGCTTTTTGTCACGTTCCATGTAGCGCTGCTACGTCTTGGACGGAGGTTCAGTCGCAGCATTGAACATGCCCGGAATCTGTTCGGAGACGATGTGTCGTGCTATAGATTGATATGGCTGTAGGAGGGATGGTGTTGGTATCTCGCGGAGCGGAGCTACCAGGAGACATGTTCGATCTCATCGAGACAGAAATGAGCTGAGGACGTGCGGTCTTCGTGTATTGCGCTGATCCTTAGGACCTTAGGTCATATGTTACAGTAACAGCTAAGGTGCCATGTTTCACTCATCGTCATCGGCAATGTGGAAGACAACACCGCACAATAACAATGCAGTTCTGCTGGTGTCAACGCATCCTGGCGGTGCTTTCGAATACAGTATTTGTGCTCTCTCAGAAGCGCTTGAAGAAGAATTCAGAGTCTGCCGAACACTCTTTGGCATCGCCTTTGATGCCTCTCTGAGGCACCGCCTCCACTCATCCCACGTTGTCATCACACCGACACTTCCATGACGACGGTGCCGACATGTGTATCAGCCTGCTGGCCAATTAGCCGTATTGCTAGCCTCACCCAAGTCACGCTTCCCACGCATCCGTTCATCAGGCCTGCTCTGCTGGAGGCTGGAGCTCTTGAACACGAACAGCATGCACCGGGCGGTGTCTTGAGACTTTGGCTTCATATATAAGAGTTGTACTTCACCCAACATGTCCGCCGACACGCCTCCAAGCTTCCATGTGCCAGAGGAAATCCTGTCGCTGGTTTTGGCCCATTTTCGACTGCCTACCGCGAAGGAGATTGGCGAGCTGCGAGATCCAGATTTTGGTCGCCTCAGTGAGCATGATCGTCAGCTCAAGCAGCATCTGCATACCTTGTCAGTTCTCAGCCAGGTGTCGAAAGCTCTCAATCGCATCACGAAGCCGATATTGTATTTCGTGTTTCCTGGCTTCCGAGTGGTCAATGCCAGGCTTTTCGTCAAGGCTCTCGCCAAAAACCCTGAACTTGGCCAACATGCTCAGCAAATAGTCATTGACAAGTGGGAGCATATCGCATTCGACGACGACCGTGGAGCGCACGGCGTCGATCGATCATGCTTGTCTCTTGAGGCACAGTGCGATCAATATGTTACAGACCTGCGTAGAATCTCTTGCTATCCAGTAGGACTAGGATCACCGGTCGGCTCCGAGCTCGAGAGTGGCAGAGCAGACGTTGTCCTCACAATGCTGATGGCCCTCTGTCCTCACATCAATGCTATCGAAACTTCTGTCCCATGTCTGCCCGCGGAAGCGCATAGACAAGCTCTTTTGCGAGCTCAATCCCTGTGGTTCTTGCTGGATGATATGGTCTGGAGGAGATGGTCTAAGGACTCTGATAGGCGCTATAGATCTGTTCGAGATCTGTCCGTTCGGCTGGAGCGTCAGTCAGGCGCCTTTGGTGTGCTTTTCTGCAAGACAATGCTCGAGATGCCTAGCCTGGAATCATTCTCCGCCTGCAGGTTGCATTGCGTGAAGCTGCTTACACCACATCCCATGGACGTCCACTTCACTCACCGAGATCCATGGCCAGGCCTCAAGCGAATCGAGCTCCGCGAATGTCCTATAGAGAATGCAACCATTGGTGCATTGCTTTCACGTGCCCCGAACCTCCGTGTGCTAGATATCCAGTGGCCCGCTCAGCAGCATCGTCTTCACTATGGCATTATCGGCGAGTTTCTGACCAGTCGAGGAGAGAATTTGGAAAGAGTAAGACTGGACTCAAGACAGAACATGTGTCCACCATTCGAAGGCGACACCAGACCGTCCGATGTGGCGATGATGGAAGCCATTGATGCCACAGTCGGTTGCTTGCACGAGATGGAAAACTTGAAACATCTGGCCGCGACTCCAGCTGCTTTGTTTGGTTGTCACTTCCATTCGAATCATGATAACCTGAGGCAACGTCTGCCAGCCAGTCTCCAGGAACTGACCATTATTGGACCACTGCAAGGCGATGAAGATGTATGTCGAGATCCAATACCACACCACGAGATCGCGACCTACCTGAAGTCGGCGATAGAAGAGAGTCTGCAACTCTGCAAGGTCCATATCCAAGACTCGAGGGAGAGCTGGAAAGAATTCCAAGATCAACACTGGTCGAGATCGATGGCTGAAGTCTCCGTACTTCCACCATTTTCGCGGAAGACTCGCTGGGACGTCACTTTAGAGCGCATTTAGCGGTCTACGAGCTTGTCATCTGATCGCGGAATATGTAGCGCAGTCACCGATTGACCTGCCTGCAGAGCCAGCGCTGTCCGATTCGGGATACTTGAAGGTCGATACCCGGCCGCATTCGCTCATGCCCCAGCCATTCAGCAATCGTGGCGGATTGTCAGAGAGAGTCAAGAACTTCTCTGCGAGGTGTGTGGGCGGGCAGAGGCGCACCTACACACACTACTATGCGCAAACATTGCAGATATTCTCGCTCTCTCACACAAGCCGCTGCTTGGTTCGATAAAGCTAGCAGCAGCATAGCGGGGACGGCCCATATCTGAGTGATAGCAAAATCCAAGACATTGCGAGCGAAAGTGTAGCTGAATCGCTTGGAAAATTATGGCGTTTGACCGAGGCGCAAGGCAATAATCGCCATATCTGGGAAGAAGGCAAAGGCGTGATGGATTGGCAAGCAATAGAGTCGCCGGGCCTCGTATGCCTTCGCAGCATTGCCGTCTTCGAGAGCTTCTGATTCCATGATCAAGAGCCGATGGGTGCGCTCAATGAATTTTTGGTCTGCCAGTCGTTCCCGACGTCGGCATCAAGTCGACAACCTCATTGTCCAAGTCTTGGTCGGCGCAATTGAGCAAAGTGACTCGTGGCGAGGGATGATGAGCTGGCTGCCAGTCTCATCATTCGCATGAATTAGCGGCATCTACTGTACGACGACGATATCGCTACATTCTGCTACATTGACGACATTGCTATCGTTGGCATGCTGGAGCCATGATTGCTATTGAGGGCAAACTTGAACATGTCAAAGCACCCATCCAAGAGGTGAACACCGCTGCCCATCCTCCTTCTCACATGAATATCGCTTGCTACAACGGGCCGACGAGCTTTAAATGTGGCTGGATCAAGCAAAGCAGTCGGATTCGTCTTGGCAAGACTGTCGGACTACCCTCAGTTACGAGGTAAATCGCTTGCTGTCAGCAATGGCCTTCCACTCGGCTCCATTGAATCCATTGGTTCCAGGGCGGAAGGCGATTGGAGAGGGGTCGACCTTTTCTCCGCCCATGCCAAGATGGGAGAGAGCAAGTCAAGAGCAAGTGCGCGACTCCCGTGGGACTGACTTCTTTGCGAAGCATACGACAGAGCGAAGGAGTGGAGAAAGGTAGTCAGTGTAGAAGATCTGATTCGTATGGTGGAGAAGGATAGTATAAGAAAATAAAGAGAGAGAGAGAGAGAGAGAGAGAGAGAGAGAGAGAGAGAGAGAGAGAGAGAGAGAGAGAGAGAGAGAGAGAGAGAGAGAGAGAGAGTGAGAGAAGCACCAGTAGTAGCAAATGATAGAGTAATGCAGTATAGGGTATGCCTAACCAACCGAACCGAAATGCCAGCCCAACTCCTCTTCCAATTCCAATGCAATGAGGCAAGGTTCTGTGAAGCCAACCAAGTACATCTCCGCAAAGCTTCAAGCAGAATTATCGTAGTCGGCTTCTGGACACTCTTCGCGGCAGGCGGCCGTACAAACCATCTCTTATCTCTTCCCTGGAGGCGATTGTTCCACTGCACACTCGCCTTTAATGACCACAAATATTACACCTCCTATGCCTCGTCTTGTGATCACCATGATAATCATCCAAATGATCTTGACCATCCAATCTCTCTTCCTCCTCAGGAACCCTTCCCAAAAATGTTTCCGCGCCAACGCTATGCATATGCTGATTTAACTTCTCCGTCACTTTCTCCATTTCCTTATTCACGCCCAGATAGTCTCGGAGGAATTGTCCGACTTCGATATTTTCGTGATTACCGCGGAGATCATTGGCGGCGACTGGGTCAGAGGTGTAGATATTGACGTCTGCACCTGAGTGGCCGTGGGTTGACCAGCCTGTTTGGGCTCGGCGGGAGATCATGTCGGCGAAGATGTAGGAGGCTGGGGCCTCGTGGTGGATGAGGGAGGAGAGTTCGGTGGGCGTTGTGTCGTAGATTCCGAGAGTGGATTTTATGAGGGAAATGAGGTATGTTTCTTCATCTTTTGATCCTGTCTCGATGAGAGCTGTTGATGCTCGTTTCCGTTGGTGAAGGTAGTATTCGTGGGCTGCATATCCGGCGGAGTGCGAGGCGTTTGCGAGCACTGAAGGATACCAGAGGTAGTCTGGATATTCCTCGTGGAGTTGACGCGCTGTGGCTAGACCTCCTGTTTCGTGGTCGGATGTGCTGACCATGAGGGTTGGGACATCGGAGTCCTCAATGAAGTCGAGAACGGCAGACATTGCACGATCGTAAGCCAAGACCTCGTGCACTTGTGCTGCTGGATCGTTGGCGTGACCGGCATGATCTATTCTCGAGCCCTCAACCATGATGAAGAATCCTTGATCCTTGTCCTGGGTGGCGGCGCTGAGGATATTCAAAGCCTTCTTGGTAGTCTCCTCCAGCGACGGGTAGACATCTTCCTGATGCCGGCGATCAATCTCATATGGAATATCGGTTGGCGCAAAGAGAGCTAGCAGAGGCAGCTTCGCATCAGTGCCCAAATTGTCAAAGTCGCCTCTCTTGCCAATGTAGTTCCAACCATGTTTCTTTCCCGCGACATCAATCACATTGATTTCATCAGCTCTGCATCCTCCTTCAGTCGTGTTTGGCAAGAAATGGCACCTTCCGCCTCCGATCATAAGATCAACCATTCTTCCCAAAGGATGTGTCTCGCCAATCATCTGTAAGGCAATATCATCCTCCATCTCCCTTCTCCTCACATGGCTTGCGAACACGGCAGGCGTAGCATCTGTTATGCGAGTGGTGACAACCAAACCAGTCGTATACCCTATCCTCTTTGCAGCTTCCATAACACTCCCACAAGGATCGAAGTTGGGAAGCACAGATATGGCTCCATTATACGACTTCTGCCCACAACTGAATGCAGTAGCTCCAGCAGCACTGTCCGTGACCAGAGAACTCGAACTCCTCGTCCTCGACTGCCCAATCAAATGCTCATCAAGAATAAGCGTCTCATCCCAAGGCAGCTGTTCTGTGTATTGTCTCCAACTCCGGGTCAAGGTGAGAGATGTAGGTCCCATGCCATCGCTTACCATGAAAATGAGATTCCTCTTTCCTTCCTTTCCTGCGCCCCCGCCATGTTTGCCTGATGTTTGTGAGTTATGTTGCCATACCACAGCTAACACGATCACCACGGCTGTTGCTATCACCGCCCACACGAACAGTCCTATCTCTCGCCATCTCTGCCATCGATTCGCGTTACGTGACGTGCTGGTCGTTGCTGGCGTCTTGCCGGTTCGCTGGCCCGTCAGGAGTGCATCTTCTTCCTCGATGCCGCCTTCGCCGCTGTTCTGTGAGGGAGGTCGTTGTATCACTGGCGCATCACCTGCGGCCATACTAAGCCTTCAGTCGGCTTGAACTTGCGGAAGGCACCACGAGGAAGTGCAGAGCTGGAGATGTAGGCGCTGCCGCTCGAGCTTGGAGTCGGAGGCGATGCGATGCGATGCGATGCGATGCGATGTTTATGTATTGCTGCTGTGAAGATATAAGCCAATTCAAATGTGCAAATCCATGGAATGCACCGATGACAGCTTCGCTCGAAGTGTCCAAAACATATGTAGGTTCGTGGCAGGTAAGCGATGCAGAGAGGATCAAAGGACGTTCACGAGATCAAGGGTCCGCGTCTCACATGAACGACATAATAAGCCTAACGTTGATAACAACCACTACGCAACGCGTTTTTGGAATGTTATGAGAGGAACATGTTTCTCAAACACACATCGTAGCTTGTGTCGAATCTTTCTACAAGAACATCAAACTCCAACCAAGAGTCTTCGTCGCTGAACTTCACCAGTTCATAAGATTATCGTCGCTCTCGCTCTGTAGTCATGCTTTGCTCTCATAATCCATGTCGTGAAAAAGTCGTCAAGTATTCCCTCGTCCGTCGAAGACGCCTTCCTATGCAGCTTCTCAAGTGCAGTGCTTATCATCGCACATTGCTCCTGCTGCGGCCATCATATCTCTGCTCCCAACGTTCCTCCCTTTCCTTCTTCTCGTCTCTCCATTCGCGGTACTTGTTCTCAGCGAGATTTGCACCAAGTCCTCCAACGACTGCGCCTATGAGAATGTCTCGTTGCTGATGTCTCTGGCCAAATTGTCGACCAGCAAGCCCACCGATGACGGCACCAGCGAGACCAGTAGCAAGACCGCGCCCAGAGGTGTCGAAGGCATCTTCAATCTTACCACGAATGCCTTCACCTCGTTCGCGCTCATCACTTCGGCTTCGGCTTCGAGAACGGGATCGCGAGTATGATCTATCGCGATCGCTACGACCTCTGGACTTGGAGCGGCGACTAACGTACGATTCACGGTCTCCAGTGCGATCGAGTGCGCCATCTGACCGACGGCCGTACTGTGTCACAGCACCAGATCCATACGGTCCGTCATATCCAGATCGGTAGCTATCACCTCTCTGCGTGGCGAAAGGGCGGTCAACAGGCTAAAGAATGGTCAGCGCATGATGTAGAGGATTTCGCACATGGATGATGGACGAACGACGAGTGGTCCTGCACTTACAGGGCCTCTGTACCGCTCAGTTATTTCCTCGACGCGGTCGTAGTCGCGATCGTCATATCGATCGTCCCATCCACGTCCCCGTCCGCTGGACCTCTTTCCGCTGCGCTCGTCGTAGTCGCTATCATCGTCGTCATAATATCGACTCTTTGGCGGCTGCGCTGAGCGTGCGCGACCTTCGCCCTGGTACTGCGTGTTGCCGTAATAGTTGTCGTTGTATCCGGAAGCCATCACGGCACTATCTCGTCTCGACACAGCCGAGTCCTTGAGAATGCTTTCGCGCTTGGTCGCAGGTGCTCTTGTGCTGAGCGGTGTGTTGGCCGTTGGATCTAACTCGTGTAGAGTCCAAAGGTATTTCTCTGGAAGAACTTCTGCTGCAGGCCTCCGAGGATCGTCGGTTTCAGCTCGATACTGGCGTCGAACCTCTTTGCTGTATTCTTCCTCTTTTTGCAGCAGTGTACTGGTGTCGCGAGTATACTCTTTGCCTATATCTCGTTCGGAAGTGGGAAGAAATTCAGCTTGTCGACGTCGGGAGCCTTCTTCTCGCGAGTGGTAAGTAGTGGAGCGCACGTCGGTGGGCAGCTGAGCGAGCGCAAATGCGCCAGGTAAGTCGGTAAGCTCAGGCCGAGCTATTCGCTGCACAACGCCACCACCTGAATCTGGTGACTTCACAGTCAGGGAGCGGCCTTGCGGTTGTGGCGGTGCTTCGGGTGCTGACCGATGCTCGGTGCGGTGGTGGTTATCCGACGACGATGATGAAGACGAGGATGACGATGTGTGGTGACTGTGGTCGTGCGTGCGCGTGCGCCTCTCGTAGGGTTTGTAGACAGATTCGACTTTCTTTCCGTTGACGACCTTTTGGTATTTATCCCAGCCTTTCTCCCAGTACCGGTCGGTGAGGTAATTGCCCAGCTCCAGGGAGTTTTCGACGATGTTTTCCATGCGCCAGGACGGTCACCAGGTCGGCCCCTGGTGGCGGCTTGGCTTCTGAGAGGCGGAGTCAGCCGGTATGACGCTCTAGTGTGCTGGGCTATGTATGCCTGTCGATGGATGTCGCCGTCGTGCTTCGTCCAGGGATGTCGCCGTCGTGCTTCGTCCAGGGATGTCGAGGGATGTCGTCGTCGTGCTTCGTCCTTCGTCCAGGGATGTCGACGGATGTCTGATATCTGCCGATATGAGGATTCTTGGGCGTATGACTTTCCTTTCTGTTTGTGCCGGTATGCAAGTCCTAGCCTACCGCTGCCTACCGCTCAGATCTGCTACGAACGACTACGACTGATGAAGACGGGCAGAATGCATTAGATATGAAGATTTCGATTTCCACCACGATGCTGCACTTAGACTGTTCGCTGACGCACGCGTAGTAGTTGGTTACTTTGATCAACTCGGCTTTGCAGCCATTCGCTGCCGTGTCTGCAATAGAGTATGTTTTCTGTTCCGACGCCTGCCTCGTTGGCTCCAATTGTGAGGTGTCAGTAGGTGGAAGTGATGTAATCACACATCCAACGTCGCCTGATTGTAGCTGATGATTTGTTCATTTGTAGCTTTAAGCGGTCAAGCTCACTTTGCCCTCTTCAAGTGAGGCCTACGCATTTCGAACGAAGCGCGCCAGGCGAGTAGTAAAGGCGAACTACGCTTGGCAGCTAGGTGATGCCCTATACACTCACCACCATTTAAGCAATAGCAGCATGCATGGTATTGTCAAGCAGCGTGTTTTGCTGCCATGATTTATGACGGGCAGCCTGCATATCCGCGCTTGAACAATCATGCTCATCAATGCCTTGCTTGTTCTGCTGCTATATGATCGGATGGACCGGGGTCATGCCAACACCTGGTCTTTGCAGACAGCCTCCAAGCTAGGTCAGCCTGAGTGCATGTCCCTTCTAGCGCAGGTACCAAATCATCCATTTCAATTCGATCACTCCAGCGTAACGACCCTCGAGTCGTCCCGGGTCCGCAGCATACAGCCCTTGACCTGGTCAGGCTGAGATTGCGGCAGTCAAGAAGTGCCTGTATTTGTACCACTGCATTCCGCAAGTGCTGTCTTCCACCGCGATCAAGTAAGATCTCTACACATATGCTCCCCACCCAGCCAAGCAGCCACAGCAGTTTCGACCATGCTGGTGAACCTCGGCTCCACGTCAAGATCCCTGTCATTCATTCCTGAATATGAATATGCCTTCGCCATAGTCTGAACGATACAACGGTTGACCACAGACACTGTAGCGTCTACAAAGTAACAAAGGCAGGACGAAAACGCTTGGCCAGAACCCACGCGAAACAACAAGCAGCAGCCTCGGACGACGGTGTTGACAAGGAGGTTCACAATGCTTCGCACAATGGAATAGTAGCAATCTACTGGCGAACCTGCGAAAGCTACCCGGAGCCTTGAGCGCGATCGAGTCAGAGTCGGAGTCTCCGCAGAATGTCTTCCAGATCTACGCTGACCTGTCTGTCTCCAATCAGACCCTCGGCTTCCGGCTTGCCGCCCTCGCTCCTGGAGAGCAAGTCAAGGAACATACCTGAGGCTCCAACGCCTTTGAGGGACGCTGTAGTCAAACCAGTTGGATTCTGGGTCGGGCTTGACTCCAGTCGCCTTGAGTGTCTGTTGCAAGCGAATGTATGGGACCTATTCTGTTCGGTACGGCATCTTCTTGTAGTTGAGGGCGATGCGAGCTGGATTGAGCAGTCAATGAAATGATCCTGTCTTTCCCTGTGGTGTTGCTTTACTCTTCAATGCATTGCCAGACCAGCTCGTGCATGGATCTTTGCTTGGGATATCGTAGAGGACGAATTCTTGACTCATTGCGGCGATACTGAGACTCCTGCCCAATGAAGCATATGTATGATGATTGAATTACAGGTATGCAAGCGACTGATAGTCTAATGGAGGGGCGAGAGAGTGAATGTCTTGGCGAAGATAAATATGGACCGTGCCAACTGTTTTGAGACTCTGTTCCTCGCAATTCTCCTCCTCCTTCTCATCGACAGCGCCGACACATAGAGCCCACGAAGCAAGATGACGAGCTCTGCCATTATACAAAATCATGACACTAGACCGAGGACAAATTCGATCGTGGACGTAGGACACAAGCACAGCATTCGCCACAGTATTACTTGTACCAGGTCCACAAATCAGCTCACTCCTCGCATACGTAGCGATAGAGTGCAGATATCGGCTCAACTGCTGAACATGATGCGAAGCTGATGAAAGCTGCCATCCTTCAGCCTTCGTGAGGACTGGTACGATCGACTCGAATCACGGCTCATTCCATCATCGAAACGGCGACATGCGAATCTTGGTATCAGCTCCAAATGAAGTCAAATGAGTTCGCACCTGTGGCGAGCGGCTTACTGCAGTCTGTTGTGGATGCGACAAGCCCTTGGCGACCAGACACCCAACTTGACCTGCCTTATCCATCTTCAACTCCGCCTTCCAAGCCACGCTTGTTTGCTTTGTACTACACAGCTATCACTTGGCAGCGTAACATCATCTTGCTGGTTCAACTTCAAAACGGAAAGTTCCTTGACCACATGTCGCTGCAAATGGCATTGCCCAACCAGATTGCAGAAAAGCTTCGCAAAAAGTACAGATCGTCAATGCGACATCTGCTGTTGCTTGCGTGCTAACGGGTAGGTGCAGCAGACTATCATGTTATGCAGGTCCTCTGCAAAGAGTGGCCCGTTACTTCTGAAACGAAGTCGGCGGCATTGGGTGCTACTCGAGAACATGGCAGTCTTAAGTAGCATTTGCTCGCCCATCAAGGTGGGTGTTTGTCGTGGTTACGTGGAGCGTTTCAATCATCATGGTTCGCGCTACTTCATTCCTAAAATATTCTGCCCTCGTGGTCCTGGCCGATGCAGCTTTTGGGCCTATAGAAGCGCGTCAAGACAGCTACAATGTTGCAACCAGACCGAAGGTTGATTCGAAGAAACTCCAAGCGTCGATCAAAGAAGCAGCTCTGGCACAGAAAGCCAAAGAGCTGGAAGATGTTGCATATGGCACGCCCGATCGCAACCGCGTATTTTCGTCGTCAGGCCACAATGGCACACTGGAATTCATTGAACGCTACCTCGACTCTGTAAAGGACTACTACACTTATGAACGACAGGAGTTTATCGCGCTATATTCACAAGCGAGCGGGTCGCTCATTGTTGGAGAGACAGAATACCCATCCACAATCTACCAGTACTCGCCGGCTACCGATGGAACGATCACTGCTCCGATCGTAGAAGTTCAAAATCTTGGTTGCAATGACACCGACTACACAGATGAGGTCTCTGGCGCAATTGCCTTGATCTCAAGAGGAGAGTGCACCTTCGGAACAAAATCGGCTTTGGCTGGCAGCGCTGGTGCTGTGTAAGTGCCGATTGCGAACTGCGTGCCATAGTGTTCAGCGAAGCTAATTCTCAACCTTGCAGAGGTGCTATCATCTACAACAATGTGCCAGGACCAGTCAGCGGGGGCACTCTTGGTGCGCCACCAAACCCCGCTGGAGATTATATTCCTTCTGCTGGCGTATCCCAAGAAAATGGCACCGCAATCCTGGACGCAATTCAGGCAGGCGCCGTAGAAGGCCAACTCGAGGTGGACAGCGTGATCGAGAACCGAACAACATACAACATCATTGCCGACACGATTGGAGGCGATAAAAGCAATGTCGTGGCAGTCGGAGCCCACTCGGACTCCGTCTTTGCTGGGCCTGGCATCAACGATGACGGTAGCGGAACTATCGGCATACTTGAGACTGCAATTCAGCTTGCGAGCTACAGCACCAAGAATGCCGTCCGCTTCTGCTTCTGGTCTGCTGAAGAATTCGGTCTGCTTGGCTCAGAGCACTACGTTACAGCCTTGCCGAGCGCCGAAGCCGACAAGATCAAGCTCTACCTTGTATGTCCACTTGCACATTAACAATGCACTGGTTTCGCTGATCTAATGCGTCTAAATAGAACTTCGATATGATCGGCAGCCCTAACTTTCAGTATGCGTTGTACGACGGTAAGGAAAAAATGACCTAGGAGCAGTTTGGAACGATTGGGCACTTGCTGACCGAGATCTATTACGTTTTAGGCGACGGTGACACTTTCAACATTACAGGACCGCCAGGTTCGGCCGAAGCTGAGCACTTCTTCGAGGATTGGTTCGAGGAGCAAGGTATTCCTACTAAGGCGACGGCCTTCGATGGTCGATCAGACTATGGGCCATTTTTGGACGCTGGTATCCCTGCAGGCGGCATTTTTACGGGCGCCGAGCAGCTCAAGACTGCTGAAGAGGCTCTACTCTGGGGTGGCCAGGCTGGTGTTGCGTAAGTTGGCTCTGCTACCAGGTCAACGAAAAGAATTAACTGACTGACTTGAATGCACAGTTACGACCCCAACTACCATCTGGCGGGCGACAATTACACCAACCTCAACTTTGAAGCCTTCTTAACCAACACCAAGGCAATTGCTGCTTCGGTTGCCCATTATGGCTCGGACCTTTCGAGTATCCCCCCAAGGAACTCGACCATGAAGATGCTCAAGACCAGAGGCTTGCATCATCACCCTCACGCCAAGAGAAACAAGGTACATGCACACGAGAACACGTATGATTGCGGAGCTGCTCCGAAGGTATTCTCGTAAGCTGTCCGCAGAATGTAGACAAATCAAAGAGGTGCCTCGTCATGAGGGCCTAGCTACTATCGGCACCACCGAAACGTGGACTTTATACGATGATATATTTCACCTCTGCCCTCTCTTATCACTCACCACTGATAAGCCTGCGATCGTTGACCGGGACTTGTGTGTCTATTTCCGGAGCCAGGATTGCGCGATGCAGCAAATCATCAGCGCTGTATCCTGGCGCCTAAAACAGCTCAATGCAGCAACCCTCTCTCATGTACACTTTTATGCTCGCTCTAGGATCAGAGTCCAAATCCCATACCTCCTGGCCAGGATGCGAAGGCTCCTGATATCCGAGGTTGTGTGCGCGAAACAACATGATATCGTATATCTGCTTAAAATGTTTCGGGTCCACGACAGCCCAGATTTCAGAGGCCCTGGCTAAAGTCGGTATCATGGTCGTCGCCGTTTAGTGATCGATGATAAACGTCAGCCGCTATGCTCGCGTCTAGCCGATCTGATAAGCGCGTTGCGGATAACTCTGTCGCCGTGCTTGAGTGCAAGCCGCCGCATTCGCATCATGATTTTCTTGAGCGAAAGTCGGCTTCATTTGTTCACATCTAGGACCGAGAGGATGGATTCTAATATGCACGTATGTCGTACTTGCACGGGAACAGCGGCGATGCCGAGTCGAATCGGCGAACAATTGCCAAAGGCGTCCTTTCTTCCGCGAGGCTTGCTTGCCGCCGCCAACCGTACCTCCAACTGACACCCAACGGGAGAACCATTCGGCCGTGTGGGAAGCAGGCAGCCTTTATAGTTTATACCACGTCTCGAGCTGAATAGAGAAGAGAGCCAGCATTAAATGGCTTTCCTCCGAGTGGCTCAATCGCCTTCGTTCCCGGCTGAATCCGCCCACCCGTCATAATTCATGGAGCTTCCTTGCTCACATGCCTGAACCGCGTGTTGCATGTGTACCGTCGAGACGTTCATCGCTGGTCGCAGTAACTATATTGCCAATGTTCCTGAATCTTGGCCACTCTTTATCGCACATGCCACCCACTCGTCAACCACTTAATTCTGTTCGCCGTTGCTAACAACGACAGTGGCAACCATGGAAATATCACAGATGAACCACACGACTAGAGCCGCCTCGGGATTGGCGGTGCTCTACATCGCATATCAGGCCATCGCCTCAATCACGCTATGGGCCAAGCGACGAGCTTTGAAGCGAGAGAAGGGAGTGATGCAAGCGCCTTGGTATCCGCAATGGGACAAGATTACAGGATTCAATCTGTTCCGAAGGAATATGCAAGCCCTCAAGGAACACAGGATGCTCGAAGTCGGACACCAGAGATTTGCTGAGACGAATTCGAACACATATCAGCTCGTCCTTCTCGGCCAACACATGCATATCACAACCGAGCCAGAGAATCTCAAAGTCATTCAAGCCAAAGAGCATACCAAATGGAGCCTTGGCCGGAGACGCAAGTACGGATTCCGACAGCTGCTCGGAGACGGTATCTTCACTACGGACGGTTCAGCATGGCAGCATTCTCGAGACATGCTGCGACCAAATTTCGTGCGTACTCAAGTGGCAGACGTCGATACACTAGAGAAACACGTCTCGCAGCTCATATCGGTAATTCCGCGGAACCAGACTGTGAGTATGCCCTTGTGCATAAGGCATGACTCCGAGCGAACGTGTAATACTGAGTTAGAGGTCCTAGAGAGGGCAGCACTGTCTCAGCGCGTTGCCTCGGAGTGCCTATCGTTTGAACGATTGCTGACCCTTATGTCCATTGCTTTTAGGTGGACCTCTCCGAGCTCTTCTTCCGCTTGACCATTGACTCGGCAACTGAGTTCCTCTTTGGAGAGTCCACAAGCTCACTTACGAGCAGTACTACAGATGGCTTCGCCGATGCATTCACTCACGCCCAGGACTTTATTGCCAATTTGGGCAGATGGGGTTCCTTAGCGAAGCTGTTCCCAGCGAACAAACGATTCGAGAAAGACACGAAGTTCGTTCATAATTTCGTCGATTACTACGTTCAGAAGGGCCTCGCACGGCGTGATCAGATCTTAGCCGGAAAGACGACTAGCGATAAGAATCGTCGATATGTTTTCATCGATGAGCTGGTGAAGCAGACTACTGATCCAATTCGCATTCGCAGCGAGGCTCTGAATATTCTCCTTGCAGGTCGAGACACCACCGCTTCCCTCCTGACGAATGTCTGGCATACGCTCTCCAACCGACCTGATATCTGGGAGAAATTACAAGCCGAGGTCAGGCAGCTTGGCGGTGCCAGACCATCGTTCGAACAGCTCAAAGACTTGAAGTATCTGAAAGCCCTACTAAACGAATCGCTTCGATTGTACCCCGTCGTACCTCTGAACAGCCGAGAAGCGACAGAAGACACAACGCTGCCTGTAGGCGGTGGACCAGATGGTCGAGCTCCGATATTCATCAAAAAAGACTCAATCATGGCCTGGAGTGTCTGGGCCATGCACAGACGAAAGGATTTTTACGGAGAAGATGCTGAGGATTTCAAGCCAGAGCGATGGCTCGACGATCCGGTCACCGGAAAGAAGGGATTGAGACCAGGATGGGAGTATCTTCCATTCAACGGAGGAGCGAGAATCTGTTTAGGTAAGCGGGACCGGCAAATCCATGATTCAGGACAAGCACTGACGTACTGCGTGACTTTAGGACAGCAATTTGCTTTGACAGAGGCTAGCTACTGCACTGTACGGCTGTGCCAGGCATTTAGTGGCATCGCGAGCAGAGACCCGAATCCTTGGACAGAGTTCTTGACTCTGACTTGTGTTAACCTCCACGGCGCTAAGGTTGCGCTCACGCCTCGGGAGATGTGAAGCGCGCTGAGAGTGATCTGGAAGGCATGACCTATGATGCATAATGAAGGAGTATTGGGACTATGTTGACCACGGCCGGATGACTACACTTCGCATGCTGTACAGTTATCATTCATCTCGAGCCTGCCGATCGAGCCATCGCTCTGATCGTTAGTGCCGTGTTCTTGCTTAGAGTACTTATTTAGCCAATGCTAGCAACTTCCTCGCCAGGCGGGTTGCGACGTTCTCAAGCAAAATGCTTCGACACGTCCGATAATAGCACGCCTGACTGCCGGGGCATGGTGACCTCGTCATACGTTCCAAAGCAAACGCTCCAATATTTCAACCGTTGATCGCACTTCGATGGCATCGATGTGGGCCAAGATACCCATGCTGGCTGTGAGTCGTTTCGCTTGTTTCCATCGCTACTCTCGCTCTCCATCCTCACTTCCACGAGGTCGCCCAAGTCATCTTGCCTCTCCGGAACGGAATGACCTCAATTGAGCCATCTTCCGTTGCCAAATTCTCGGCGATGGGTGCCTTGGCTCTTCCAAGCACAATTCGCTCGCTCTTCTCATCTTTGACCTTGTAGAAGTTACGACCAAAGCTGCAGAGGAAGCCTTCTAGTTTCTCGGCAGTCACGTCAGACTGCTTGATCAAGCCCTTCTCGACACCGACTTCCAGCGCATTCACGACTAGTCCCACGACATGGGGCTGTGTGAATACACCAGCAGCAATCTTGTCAGCGCGCTTCGACTTTGCTGGGTGGGGAGCTGAGTCGCTGCCGAAGAAGAACTTGGGGTTACCGCTGACTGCGGCTTCGAGAAGTGCTCGTCGATCTGAGGGGTTCTTGGCGACTGGTTTACAGAAGCAGTGTGGGTCTCCAGCCCAGTCATCGACGGTGATCCAGAGGTGGTGTGCAGTCAATGTGGCTGCGACTGTGTCGCCGCACGACTTCACTGTGCGTACAGCAGCAGCTGTCGTGCAGTGCTCAAGGATGATGCGAAGTTTTGGAAAGCGCTTGTGAAGGTCCAGAAGCGTAGGTAGGAATGCTTCTTCGGCAGTGAGGACTGTGATATCGGCGCCGGCTGATGGTGGAAGCTCTCCGTGCAAGTTCAAGACCATGTCTTGGCGCTCCATTTCTTCGAAGACTGGGTAGAACTCTTCGTACGACATCACGCCATGGCTTGAATTTGTGGTGACTCCGTGAGGGTAGGACTTGACTCCGGTGATTCCGGCCTTCTTGGCCTCGATAATAGTCTCTGGCTTGATATTGGGGTGGAGATACAGAGACATCAGAAAACGTACGTCTGGCTCCAGCTTCTGCAGATGTCTCTGGTACTGCAAGGCATGATTGACCGTGGTGATTGGAGGCACCAGGTTGGGCTGCGGCCGTCAGATCCGAACAGGCTGTTTCGACCATGCCGTCGCTCCCCTTACCATGACGAAAACTGTATTGACTCCACCTTGGCGGATGGTCGGGCTATGACTTCTTCAGCTTCCCGAGGGCAAACACAAGGTCGAGGTACATACACAACGAGGTCAGTCATATCACCTTCGCGCAGATGTACATGCATGTCTGCAGCGGCTGGCAGCTCGAGGCCATCGAACTTCTCCAGCGTCTCGACATTCTCGTCGGAAGTCATGATGCGTGTTGAATAGATGAGAATTGGATCATTTACGACGCATGGCATGGCAAGCAGTTGTGCTAGAACTATTGCAGCGCCTGTTTAACAAGATTTCATTGGCAATTTGACTAAGTAGCTAGAGCGACCTCCGATCAGGCCCTCAGGCAACAAGGCTTGGCGGAAAAGGAACGCTCGCCGCCAAAACACCTGTTGTATATCAGTCAGCATGCCAAGGTAACAGGGGAGGAACAATAACAGGTGGCTTTTAAGGGCACTAATTCAGGGCTACTGTTACAGACTTATTCAGTCTGTTACATACTGACTCAGGGTCACTAACAAGGACATATAAAGGTTGACCAGTTAGCCACCTTCTGTAGTGTATGCAATTCAGTGGGCAATTCACGAATGTCTCGGTCTGTACCATTAATTCACAACAACACCAACATACACTACTGATGTCTCAGAACGCTCGAGCTCTTCTGCCTTCCCAATAGAGTCTCATGTACCGAGCTTGTCCTTTGAACCGAGCCGAAGCCCGAGGTTTTAACGCGCACGAGCAAGCTATACAGCTACTCCCATAGTCCATCTACAGCAGTACTCTTACTATCCGCCGGCCAAGCGCGACTATGGCAGGCCTAATAGTGGTCCTCTTTGGCTATGAGATGTCCACCTTCACTATCAAGATACAGCATGTCTTGAAACTCAAGCAGATCCCGTATAAATTTATTACTGTGAGTTCTTACCCGTTGACAGAGAGACAATTGCTAATAGCACTCTTCGTCGAAAGGTGCCCACAATGATGCCGCGGCCCATACTTCGAGACAACTTCAATTTGACATATCGCAAGATTCCAGTCCTTGCGATTGGTAGAGAGCTGTATTGTGACACCTCTTTAATCTGTGAAGCACTAGAACACTTCTTCCCTCCTTCAGAAGGCTATGAATCCATCTATCCAGAAGCGCAAGACGGAAGAACCTATCGACCACTGATTAGAGGGTTTGCATCTTACTGGACCGATAGGCCGATCTTTCGCGTCATGGTAAGACGGCCATGACTTGAGCGCTCCCTAAAGTCTGAGACACTTGCTGACCGTTGAAAGACCGGTCTTATGCCTGCCAGCATCTGGCGAAGTTCTTTTGGTACTGATAGGGCGCAGCTGATTGGACACAAGCTCGATCCTGACAAGCTCGAAAAGAAGCTGCCCGAGAACCTGACCAAATACGACCACCAATTATCTATACTTGAGCCATTGTTTGCCGAGACCGATGGTCCTTGGATCTTTTCAACGTCAACACCATCACTCGCGGATATCACTCTGTATTACCAATTCCTCTGGGGCAATAAAGTTGCAAGTGGCGAAGGCGTGTACAGTATCACGATGGAAGGCGCCCCTGACTCAAAGGAGACTGGAAGTGCGCCTGTCTTCAATTCCGAGCGGTACCCTGGCATTCACGGCTGGTACAAACGCATGGCACGATACTTTGACGAGCTGCCTTCGACAGAGGAAGACAAGACAAATGATCCTGAAAGTGTTCTGGAACAAATGAAAACGGCGCCGACACTTGAATCCAGATCAATTCTGCTGCCAACCCCGACATCTGCTCACCAGGAACTCAGCGAGAAGATTGGCCTCGAAGAGGGGACTACGGTCTCGGTAAGGCCCAGTGATACAGGCAGAGACGAGTGAGTATGTCGATGAACGAGTCGAGGCTCAAAGCTGATACTTTCCGCAGTCCAACCATTGGCACCTTAGTCGCCCTTTCGCCAGAAGAAGTGGTCATCAAGCCTAAGCCACTTGAGAAAGCGGCTACGGTGGATGTGAGAATCCATTTCCCCAGAACTGAGTTCGTGATACGGCCAGTCAATGGAGCAAAGTTGTGAATGCCAAGTGTCAAGAACGACCAATGCTCATTTCTTGTATGATCATTATTGTATGTTGACTGGTCGGAGTTGCAGTCGACGGCATTGGACAAGAGCTCGGCATTCACCCAGCCGAACTCCGTTCAAGGGGCCTACGGCGCGGCGGGCTCGCACCTTGCTGTCTCAAAAGCTTGTGCTGTTTCGCTGTTTATAACCAACAACCTTAAAACCATTGTGAATACTTATAACCAAGCTTCTGCTTCCCAACAATAATCTCGACTGAGCATTTATCCTATCTTCGCGGCAGACATCCAAAATGCTTCAGTCGGCACTTCTTCTCGGTCTGTTCACCCTGGTGAGTGGACAGTTTCCACCAACACCGGAAGGCGTGACAACATTGCAATCAAAGCTCCATCCTGGTGTCCGTCTCTCCTATAAAGAGCCAGGTCTTTGTGAAACCACACCAGGCGTCAAATCATATGCGGGTCTGTGGCTTCGCACACTTCCCGAACACGCCTGATCACTGACCCAATTGCATAGGCTACATCCATCTGCCGCCAAATGCTCTGAATGAGACTCACGAACACAACGAATACCCTCTCAACATATTTTACTGGTTTTTCGAGTCTCGAAAAGACCCCGAAAACGCACCCCTTGCCATCTGGTTGAACGGCGGGCCCGGCGGCAGCAGTCTTCTTGGTGCGCTGGCGGAAAATGGGCCCTGCTTTGTGGCCAATGACTCCAAGACCACTTACCTAAACCCATGGTCTTGGAATAACGAGGCAAACTTGCTGTTCATTGACCAGCCTGTTCAGGTTGGATACAGCTATGATGTGCTCACAAACATCACATACAACCTCGCCGCCGACGATGAGGAGGAAGTTGCGATCATGCCTGCCGACTTCACCAATGGCGTTCCGGAGCAGAACAATACTTTTCTAATCGGGACCATGGCAAGCCAGAATGTCAAGCACACTGCCAATAGCACGCAGCATGCTGCCCTGGCGACATGGCATTTTGCTCAGACTTTCTTCACTGAGTTCCCACATCTGAAGCCAAACGACGAACGCATAAGTCTCTTTACCGAGAGTTATGGAGGTCATTACGGGCCTGGCTTCATGGATTTCTTCCTCCATCAAAATGAAAAGATCAAGAAGGGAGAGATGTCTGGAAATGGCGCGCATTACCTCCACCTGAGCACCCTTGGTATCATCAATGGCTGCATCGATGCTCCTGATATGATGAGCTCAGAAATCGAGATGGCCTTCAACAACACATACGGCATACGTGCGATCTCACAAGACCAATACGATTGGGCCATGAACGAGTTCTACCGGACTGGCGGTGCCTTGGACGACATCAAGAAGTGCCGCGAGATGGCGCGCAAGACTGATCCCCAAGATCATGGCGATGTCACTGAGACCAACGTATTCTGCTCTCAGGCTGCAGACAGAGCTGACAACATCAGTGATGCTCTTTACGTCCGTGCTGGGAGAGGCGCTCGCTTTGACATCACTCATGAGCCCAAGGATCCCTTTCCGCCGCCATTTATGTTCGGATGGCTGAACCAGGCAGAGACTCAACGGGCATTTGGTGTTCCAGTCAACCACTCGTGGTTTTCGCCTGCTGTTGGCACTGCTTTTGAGAACACGGGCGACATCGTGAAAGGTGGGCAACTCGATCAGCTCAAGTACGTCCTTGAGCACGGCGTCAATGTTGCTCTCTTTCATGGTGATCGTGACGTGGCCTGCAACTGGATAGGAGGTGAAAGATACTCGCTTAACATTCCGTGGGCACATCAAGCAGAATTCACACACGCTGGATACACTCCGTTAGTCCTAGGCTCTCCATACACTCAGTCTGGCGGACTGGTCAGGCAGTATGGGAACCTCAGCTTCACTCGAGTGTATCAATCTGGGCATATGGTGCCTTCTTACCAGCCAGAGGTAGCATACTCGATTTTCATGCGTGCCCTCACCCAGCGCGACATTGCCACCGGAGAAATCGACTTGAAAGAGTATGCCGCGACGCATGGAGCTCAATATTCCACAACCGGTCCTAGCGACACTTGGTGGATGAAGAATGACGTCCTACCTCAGCCACCGCATCAATGCTATGTCCTCGACATTCCTAGCCGATGTTCCGCAGAGGAGATCGAGTGGATCAAGGATGGAAGTGCCGTCATCAAAGACTGGATAGTCGTTGGACGAGACAGTGGCAGTAACACCGTCGATCAAGAACGCCTCCGCAATCCGCGACCAGATGAGCAGATTCCCTTGCTTAAGGATTGGTGATGACTGCACTCGGGCCAGGACGTCAAGATTGCTCGACTGTCACTGGTGCCGCTGAGCGTATCGTGTGGTTGCTGCTGTCGATGGTGAACAGTAAGAATGTACTACCTGTGACCTCGCGATCTTCGCTCTCTCTAACTTGCAAATGCATTTTCGATGCTTAAGCATAAAGAATGGCACATTTCTCTGCAATCCTTTATGCAATTTGTAATCTGAGCTGCAGTCTTCAGAGGCTATGCCGACGGAGCATGGCCCAGGCAATACTAAAGTGTGGTATACAGAAAAGCGGCCGGATCAGCTCACATTTCGTTCTTCACTTCATTATTTGTTGGAAAGATCGAACGGGTAAGGCAGACTGCCGCTTGACCTAGAGAGCCGCGGCTGAGTGCTGAACCCTGGAGCATACAGTAGAACTATGTACATTACCTACAATCCTTCCAAACTCTATTCCCTTCAAGCGTTGCGCGAAACCGCAGCGAGGAGACGCATACCACATATTCATAAGCCGCTTATGGTATCATCCTCAGATTCTGAAGCAGTGAATGCCTGCGGACCAACTACGCTACTCGGTGTATTGTCTGCAACGCCAACCTTTCCCTCTTGATCAGGCCGGGCCTGTCAGCATTTGACGAACGTGTTGTATATCAGTCAGCATGCCAAGGTGACAGGGGAGGAACAATAACAGGTAGCTTTTAAGGGCACTGATTCAGGGCTACTGTTACAGACTTATTCAGTCTGTTACATACTAACTTAGGGTCACTAACAAGGACATATAAAGGTTAACTAGTTAGCTACCTTCTATAGTTTATGTAATTTAGTAGGCAATTTACGAATATCTCGGTCTATACTATTAATTCATAACAGGTTATAAGCCTAGCGCTCCAAGCTTATCCTATCTAAGAGAACAGATTAAGAATTGTTATTATTAAGAAGGGTAACTATAGATTAAGTAGAACTACTAGAGTTAATAACTAAGATTAGTCTACCCTATAGTACTAGCCTAAACAAGTACAATTAGAGGATCTAAATAGAAAGATCTAGCTAAACAACAAAATAGCGTATAAGGACAAATCTAACAATAAGATCCTTAAGAAGGGTACTAACTTTTATACTTAGAAAACTATCCTAGAAGGGGAGCTTATTAAGGAAAAAGTCCTTAGATAT